>JBBPMA010000942.1:0-15024 GCA_038090075.1 Xanthoconium purpureum | reverse complement strand
TGGAGGATTGACTGGGGCTGGGGGTGGTGGAGGAGGAGGAGGAGGTAAAGTCAGTGGGTTTGCAGGGACAGGGGGAATGGTAGAGCTAAGGGGAGCTGGCAGTGCTTGTGGGACAGGGGCAGGAGGAGCAGTAGGGATGCTTGAGAATGCAGGGAGATTTGTCAGGGTGCCAGATGAGCTGGTCGAGGGTACTGAGAATGCTACAGGGGAGCATTTCCTAGGTGATGGTTGAAGTGCTGGGTTGAGGAAGGGTTTTCCTGCTGTTACTCATTTTCCAGGGGATGGGGGTGCTGGTAGTTCAGGGGATAGACTGAGTTCAACTGGGGATAGTCTCTGAGGGGTAGTCGCTAGGTCTAGGGGGTTCTGGGTGTTCTGGAGTGTTCTGGTTTCTTCTGGGTCTTCAGGAGCTCGAAAAATTCCCTTAGGGCGTCGAGGAAAAATCTTGGATGGGCTAGGGTGGTCCTACTCCTAGATAGGAGGGACAGAAGGTTATTCTTGTTCTTTTGTTACGCGAGTCGACAGACTTGCGCCGAGGTCAAGGGTTTACTTACTCTGAGGGAGGTACTCACAAAAAGACACTACGTCCTCAAAGAAGTCTCAGGGAGAGAGAGAAACTAGGTCACAACTTAGATGAGTTGTGGATTGCAAGACTGACGCTGTATTTGCATAGAACAAGAATAAGGAAAAGATACAGGCTCTGTGGGTATTTAAGTACTACTGCTTAGGTAAGAAGAAGCTAGTAGAACGTTGTAGAATGTAGGGACACATGACTACTGTGAGAGAAGTAATCAGAGGAGTAGAGAGTCCTGTTGGTGAGATGATAGGTTAAAGAAGGAAAAGTATTGGAGAGGCGAAGATATCAAAGGTGAGTAAGTAATGGGTCTCGTCCTCATGGTAAGGGAAAAGGTCAAAGTGGACTTGTTGAATGGTGCAGATGAGAAAGAATGTATGACAAAGAAAGATAATCATAACAACAGTGACACAGTATCACAGATAGGTCCCCCCCTGTACAGTGACATAAAATATGCTCAAAAGTGAATTTAAATACTCTATGAACAATATAATTTACACCTGGAGACACTGTGGTTGACTGTAGTTGACTGTACTCACTGTACCACTGTGCCAAAAAGGATATTTTGCTGATGCTGTTGTGGCAACATACCTCCTGCAGATGTGTGTTCATTGATACCAGTGGTGCCCTTCACACTACACTTAGTATTCATGGGCAATTCATGACTGCCTAGTTATATTGTTTTGCATCCCCATGTAATATACATGCTTCTGTTTACTATTTGATTATATTTCAATCTTTTCTGCTTTGAAGGCAAAGTTTACAAACTACGGAAAGTAGCAGAAGGCAACAGAAGGTTCATGAGTTCCATTTTCTGGAGAAACTATGCTGTATGGCAATTTGTGGATACTTTGACCTGTGTGAGCTGACTATATCAATGTAGTACCTATCAAATGTTGTCATATCTTGCAATCTAATGGTCACATCATATGTCTGATTGTGGTTTTCCTTGGTAGTTTAATTTTTTTCCCCAGTTAATTTAAATACTTTGATAAAACCATGCAGTATATCCCCAATGTGGCAAGGACAACACATCAAATCCTTATATTACTTAGCTTTGCCAATGTGTGCTATGTCAAGATCAAACTCTATCATCTATTATCTATTTGATACTGGTTAGCACTTATTGCTTGGTCATCCCACACTATCATAGTCCCTGTGATGGACACAGATTGGGCTATATATCGCAAAATTGTAGTGCACTCATCTGAATCTTCATCCTTGCATAGCCTCACATGATCCCTCTTCCTAGAACATGGCAGTTCAGTCTTTTGATGAAGAAGAGGATTACAATCAGCTCCAGATCATCAAGGCCAAGCTATTACAACATGATCCCATGTTCACTACCTAGCACATGCATGCTTCTTTGTCTTCCCAATGGTCCACACTGCTGATAGCATTCAAACCCCAATATGGAGAAGGAGACATCGCAGAACACAGCCAGATCCACCTGAATACAGAATGATGGTGTGTTTGTAAGACATATTTCTCACCAGGGATGGCAGGTATGGACTTGGCAGGCATCGGTGAAGTTTTTACAAAGCATCCTCACATGGTCCACAGAGGTGGAGAAAGCAAGGCTTGTCAAGATCTGGCTTTTGTCCTCCACAACATTTATGTGTTGAGCATGGTGCTGATGTGTTGTGTTCTAGAATGTCTTCCTCATGGGCAGTCCGTCACAGTTCCCAGGTCTTCACAACCATGTCTATACGATGTTGCAGCCAATATTACTGCCTGAGATGCCCATTGGTAGACTGGTATGTGCCATGGATCCCTCATTGGATGCATGGCAGGTATGGCTGCGTTTGCAAACACAGATGCATTCAAACAGGTTGATTTCACAAGAGCAGAGTATGACGAGTGGGGTGGAGAATGAATCAAGAGGTGGTGGGGAAGGAACTGGAGTAGCATGTAAGATGGGCCAATCAGCCAACAGTATGTACTTCAAAGTTCACAACCTGTGGTAAGTATGTAAAACAGTGTGGTGATCCTTTCCATATTGCTACTCTAGAGCTCGGGAGTGGGTTACAGAACCCGTGAACAACCTCCAGGAGTCTGCATGGCAGGCTGATTGACCTTTATAGACCCATCTGTGTTTCCGGGTCCGCCAGAAGGTCCTGTGGCATCTGCTTGAGAGTCTGAGGCGACTCTTGTAATCTCTGTACAGCATGAAGTTCAGTGGGGGCTTTCGCGTGTTTCGTGTCAACTGACCGAGCAAGAGTGAAGAAAGCCTCCTCGACGCCATCGTTTACCTGGGCTGACGTCTCCATGAATTTGATGCTCAGCTCATTGGCGAGTTCTCGTCCTTGGTCCATAGTGATGGCGCGTTTGTCTGTCCAATCGGACTTGTTGTCAATGAGGATCTTGTTCACACCCTCGGAAGCGTGTTGTTCGGTGTTGGCAAGCCATGTACGGATATCTAACCCAGATGAGAAACCTGCCACAGAAACAAGCAGGTGCTCACTATTGAATGACCGCTCGTGGGAACGTCGTATACGAGCAAGATGCCCACGCAACGGAAACGGGGGACGGCAACGGGGATGTGAGGGAAATCTCGTGAGAGCAGGACGTACATACGATTTGGGGCTTGATGCGCTTTCCATCGAGTTCGATGGTACGGATCTTGAAGTCGATACCGATGGTCGTGATGAACAGATAAGAAAATCGTAGTGTAGGGCGGTATTCTGGGGCTAACGAGTATTGGAAAACCTTACAGGTTAGGTTTGTAAGCTAACCGCAACGTCAGAAAGACCCTCAGAGAAGAAAAAAGAGAAATTTCTACAGCAGTGGTTGCAGAGCATGCTGGATCGGATTGCGAACAGATTTCGAACCGTCTACGAACCATCTACGAACAGATTCTACCCCGGACTGAGACAGAGTCACCAGTGACGACGGCGATACAGCGCCTCCGCGTTCCACGCCAGCGCCTACAATCCATTCCCCCCACGAATGCCCCGCTCACGCTGCTCGTCCCCTCATGTCCTCCCCAGAGCTCCGAGTCTCCGCAGCCCTCCACATTGCACACATCCTCCAACTGTTCCATACGCTCGACGCGCAGATCGTCAGCCTCTCCGAGATCGAGGTGGTACACGGCGCACCGATGGAGGGAAACCTAGTCGTCATCGGGTGCGCCGAGGCACCACTCGTCTGACGGTGGCTTGAACGCGCAGGGAGAACCTGGGCCTACACTGACGTGGCGTGGCACTTGAGCTCAGTCCGCTTCGAGCGGCCATCTTCGGGTGAGGCCATCTCATTTCTCTTTGCTGTCCTCGTCAGCATCCTGACGTCACTGATATCATGCCAGCAATCCTATTTTGCCAGCCACACCCCTACGATATGCAATGTATCGCGCTCTTCCTCCAGTCGACGGACGCAATGGGCTTCAAACACTCCGTCCGGCTCTTCCCAATTCGCACGGGCGTGCTTTCACCTGACTGGCTCATTGTCGACGGTCGTGCAGACGCGATTGGTGCCGCAGGCATGCAAGGTGCAGGGTACGTTTCATCCTTTCCCTTTCCTGCGCTCATGGCTTACCACTTTTCTATATCCAGTGTCTACGGCTGGATTCCTCCCGACGCGCACAATCAACACACGGCAGGTAAATAGGTCTGGAACGAACGCGTGTCATCGCTCGATTAGCATGCGACGCCCATACGACGCCATACGTACATAGATAGGTAGGGTTCGTTTATACGTCGTACAGTAAGGATCATGACAAGATAAAATTTCTGTAACCGCGGAGGGCGGACGAGGGGTTTCATACAAACAACAGAAGAGCGGGACGCTCAACGATGGCGGCGGAGGGAGTGTGTGCCAGTAAAAAGCGGCGGAGGGATAGTAATTACCACGGGTCATATAGGAGTGCGTGCGTGCGGGGAAAGTATGCCCGATATAAGAGTTCACATGTTACGCCTTGTTCAACACTTGAATGGGATATCTAGGGTCCGATGAAGCTTTGCTGCGTTGGAGAAGGGCGATTACTTCGTCGATGGTGGTTTGTTCGTCGTACATATCCTTGTATATAGCATCAACTTCCACCTCAATCTCGGTGGAACAGTTGACGATGGCAAAGCCCGGTTCGATGTCCGTACCAGGGATGAGGTTCATGAGACGGGGATGAAGTTGCAGACAAGCGTTGCAGACTTCGAGGCAATAATATATGTCCTCGCGAGACATTTTGGCGGAGTTATATAACGGAATCGTGTTAGTGAATTTCAAATACGGAGATAATGCACGAACTTATTTCGAAGGGTGCGGAGGAAGATGGCGATAGTTTGTGGGCTGATGGGCATAGTACGACCATCCACCGCAGGATCGGGCATCCTCGAGACTTTTTCACTCTCCATCTTGACTTCTAAGAAATGGATCATCAAACGAAGGAACTCGGTACCGTGAGCAGTGACGTTGTCGGCGAGCCACTTGTCAAGATTCAAGTACTCTTGGCGAGAAGCCAATGCAGCGATGTCAAAGGCGAAGGTGAAGGGTTGTGAGTCCAAGAGATTTTCCAGAATCTATAGCAAGTTAGACGGCGACCTTGACGTAGAAGGATAGTTAGCCCTACCTTGAGGTCTTGCGCGACATCCAGGATCCGGGTAATGTTCAGAGGACTCTCCTCATAGAAATCACAAAAGGCGCCAAGATACGCAGGATCAATTTGCCACAAGCGCATGAAGACAAGCTGATGGTTCGGGTGGCCCGCCAGGAACATAGCCAACAACTTGCGAGAATACTCAAGACGAATATCACGCCAGTTCTGATCCTATGATAGGTGTTAAAAGCATTGAAGCAGGTCAAAAGACACGGCATACCGGAACCTGAAGTAGACCCGTATGAACCAACTCTGCACTGATCTTGAGTGCCTTGTCTAGCATATCGCATACGCAATTCCGGATGTCGGCATTGTCCAAATCTGCAAGTCGCACCAGAACCTCAAAAAGGTCGAGGGAGTTCCATGTGTGGCCCTGAACATTGGCGGCCAATGACTTGATCGTAGGACTCACAGCTGCCACGTCTTCTACAGCCACAATCCTGTGACCAGGCAAAGTCACGAAATTAAACATGTCCGCAGGCAAGGAGAGGAGTGCGTCAAGAAGCTTCAGTTGGTATTAAAAAAATTCCACGTTCCCCAGAACCCGGTCACCGCATGCGGATCGGCATCCCGAGGACAATTGAGGAGGATGGGAATCAACAGCTTCAGCGTGGCCGTATCGACTCCATGTTGATCAGGCCAGTCGAATGCCTTGATGATATTAGCCAAGTTAAGGTTGACATGCTGCAAAACGTGTCAACAACGATGGACACCACGGTGCTAAAGTTGGAACCTACGAAGCTACCCAAAGCCCTTACCATTGCCCCCACGTCACACAAGGTTGTACCCTCTGCGGCAAGCCGGGCCAAACTTGATATAATTTCGACAACATGAGCACCCCGCGGCGGATTGGCATCAGAGATGCCGAACCGAGGAAGGAGCGCGCGAACTGTATCTGCATCGCTGGTAACTTCAGGGCCAAGTTGGATCAAGGTCTGGACGAGGGGTGCACCAGGAGGAAGACTGCATGATTGGACCCTATTAGTCATGTACAAGATATGAAGGCCACGCATCAAGTAGCATACCTCAATGTGGGGAAGGTGCGCTGCAAGATAGGAGTAGCTATCTCCAGTCCGTGCTTGGCTTGCGCTGCCGCGATGAGGGCCTCACGCTGAGTAGCATCCAACACGGGGGGTTCTGAATTGGAGTCAGACAACAGGTTTGACATGAGTTTTGCAATCTGCTAGGGGAGAAATCGGCGTGGTCAAAGGAAGGATGTTGGCAGAGAGTGTGTGTGTACGGTGTTTTCGAAATTGACACGTATGAGGGCCACAGCTTGGATGGCCAGCTCTTTGCGGGTCGGACCAGCTACAATGGACGAAGCCAGGTCGAGTCTCTCAAGCAACCTGAGAGAGACACGATCTACAAATCAAATGAGATCGAAGTGCCTGAAAGCGTCCCCCTTCGCTCTTGTCTATGCCGTCCAGGAGTCGGTCTGCCAGAAAAGGGTCACGGGCGGGGCGAGGTGCTGAGTTTCCTGGACAAGGAGACGGAAGGTTAGGGTGGTAGAGGAGTCAAATGCAGAGGGAGGGGCAGCCAAAGCGAGGCAGCCTTGGGAGTGGACGATGAGGCGATGGATGAAGTGGAGGTAGGTGTCAAGACCGTGCTGCTCCGAGAGCTGTGGCAGGGACTGAGCAAAAAAGGGGGAATAAAAGAGAGGACGTACAGAGGGTATTTCGAGCTGGTTCCTCTCGAAATTGTCTTCTGTGAGTGCCAAGAGAAGGAAGACAATTTGAGCCTTTACGATGGTGTGCGTGTTGGCGTTTGGAGGATTATCTACCGCCGACGACCTGGCTGAAGACTCCAGGCGTCGATTGACGCTTCCACCAGCCGACGCCGTTTTGGATGAAGAATGCCCTGTTGAAGGGGTAAAACACATAGGCTGGAGCGAAGCCACTGCGCTTGAATGGACACGGTAGGAGCAGGAGATGGACGACCAGGCCTGAAAATGCACGTCAGGGTTGGGAGATGAACGTTTGCGCTTGGATGAACACGGTAAGGGTGGGAGACAAGCGATCGGGCTCGAAAACACATGATCTACCAGTCTGCTGTCCGCATTTCCCACCCTCTCTGGCCGTCGATCGTTATCACCTCACATTTCGTTCGTTCCGCCTACCCCAATCGATACGTTGTCATCTGCGGAAAGTAGCCTACCCAAGACACCCCAACTGCCCAAGTCCGTACTCGCGTCCATCACTGTACCGCCTTTGCCCGGTCCCTCACAACTGTCTGCGTCTCTCAACCTTCACCGACCCATTTACGCCTTCCGTGACGCTCCAATCGGCCTGTTTCGGCAGACACCACCACTTCGCTCCCATCTTCATCGGGCATACCGTCATACTCGCCTTCGGTGTTGCCGACCTTGTCCACTGGCCCGATTTCGAAAAAGTCATTTTCGATGTCGAGCTCACGGCATATCATTGCGGACGTGTTGCGCGGCGTCGGGGCGATGGGGTCTGGCGGGATAGGGCCTGGGTTGTGGTCGTGTCAGGCAATCCTCCACGATGGTCATCCACCCGATCCATGTTTCCGTCGCCACTCCAACGTGTCCCAACGCAGAGTGGCTGCTGCGACTGCTGCGATGCCGAAGCATGGCGCCAAAACATTCAGCGTCCGTTCGATCCACTCCTCCACGACCCCGATCGCGCCCCTTCCACTCCTGACACAACCTCAAGAGTCCAGGTGATCCGACATCGACATGCCGCTCATCTCTCATTACCTTCCGTGCCGCCTTCCCCCCAGAACTCAAGGAATACATGAGTCACACTATCGCTTATGCGCTGGACTTTCTCCTCGAAACACTCGACTGCTGCCCAGACGAACTGGGCATGCCTTCGAACGAAGCAGACCTTCGTCTTCAGCTTACCATGGACCCCATGCAAAAGGGACAATACTTCGTCATCATCCGAAGCATTCCTTTGACGGGGTCGCTCAACTCATCTGCGATACCACAAACCGCGATCGCAAGGAAGCCACTCTGATGGCCCATGCCATCGACGAACAGGGTCATGGTTCACATGTTTGATGTCGTCACCGAGCTAATGAAGAGGACGAATGAGGGCATCTCAAACCAAGTCCCCCACCCCCCAATGCTCTTACCCTTCTGAATCATGCAACCTAGTTTGAAGGTGGCACTGCTGGGAGACCTAGACGACCATCGGAGATGTTGATCCTGGTCCCTCGCCCACTGCTCCACCTCGCATCTGTGACGGTCATCAGATGCGTCTGCAATTCACCCCACCACGCCTTCATTTACCTCTCCCTTGCTTCACCCACCCCACCTTAACTGATGATCGAAGATTAGGACGAGTTTGAGAGTGAGAAGATGAATTTGAAACAGAGCACGGAACGGGCTGTTGGAAGGCGCGAAAAGCGTACGAGGAGAGTGGGCAACGTCGCCAGAGTTACCACGGTTTCTCAAGCATCCCAATCAACCTCAACATCAGATCCCCTTCTCCCGCCCAGTCTCATCGCGACAATACACCCCACAATTCCTGCCTATTCCTAGGCCTATTCGCCTGCTTATTGAGCGGTGCTATGACGCTGATCTTTTCTTTGCTGCTTTCTCGTCTAATGTTTACCGTTTCCGCGAATCGTGGCCCCGCCACGATCAACTTATGGGGTTTTTCATCTCCGGCAGCAGCTGTCGATGGTCTATTCGTGGGGCTCAAATATTTCCTGATGGAAACATCCACCTCTCGTTTGGTCACCCGCCTGCGCAACACCACTCACTCCCACGTTCTCTCGCGGGACAAAACCTGGTTCGATTCTCCCGCGCATTCACATGCTGCACTCGCGCAAATCCTCGTCGAAGACACTGATGACGCACGAGCGCTCCTGGCTATTGTCGTGGGTCAATTTGTGGTTGTCGTGTCGATGATGGGTGTTGGCCTGTGGTATGGGTTGTAAATTGACCCTCGTAGGTATCGCTGTCGATCCCGTCTTTGTCGGCATTATGGCCGTTCAGGCAGGGCTAGCCGCGAATTGTGAGGTTTGGAACAAGCGAGCCCGCGAGGAGGTTGCGAGGGCCTACTACAAGGTAAGTTCATGGTGCGGTTCGTTATTCCTGCGACTCATGGTTTTCGTCGCCACAGATGATCCTCAACATTCGTAGCATCTGTGCCATATCCCTGGAGCCAGTCCTGGAATCTCAATTCGACAACGCCGGCTCGGCCTGTCTGTCCGCTGGTTCTCGCGGTGCGTTTGTCGAAGGCGGGCTGCACATATGGTGTCGCTTCCGCTCTCATTTACCTTGCTGAGGCACTTCTGTTCTATGTCAGCGCCGTCCTCGTTGCAAATGGCACCTACACGTATCTCCGCATGATTCAAGCACTCAATCTCATTGTCTTCACGGTCACGCTTGGTAGCCAACTCTGGCATTTACTCAAGAGATTGCCAAGAGCGTCCAAGCGACCACGGATCTCTTCAAATTTGTGACGCTACCCACCGACGGGACGAGCGAGTCTCAGGGCGTCCTCCGCCCCCCGATCGCCGGCGATCTTGTGCCGCAGAACGTATCCTTTGTTTACCCAGCACAACCTGATACGACTGTTCTGAAGAAAGCTGCAGAACGTGCTTATTGGCGCCTTTGGATGCAGCAAGTCAACAGCGGCAGCCCTGCTGCAAGGGCTGTACGAGCCCACCTCTGGATCCATCTCCATCGGCGGATATGAGCTCCAATGGTCGGACGTCCACCGCCTCCGTAACCACGTCACGGCCGTAAACCAGACGCCAAACCTCTTTGACGGAACCATCCAGGAGAATATCACATACGACCACCTTGGGGAGCTCACTGACGACAACGTCCCGCGCGCCGCTCAGGCAGCCCACGTACACGACTTCGTGACGTCGCTCCTGCAAGGCTACGACACCCTTGTCGACGAGAACGCGGCGCTCATCTCGGGCGGACAAGCCCAATGTCTCCAAATCGCCCGCGCGGCCCTCTCGAATTCTCATCCTCGGCGAGTGTACGTCGGCGCTGAATGGTGCGAACCAGGCGGCGGTGCTCGAGACCTTGATCGACGATGCAGGCGACGGTCTTCTCGACCCCGACCCCGCCCCTGCCGAGCCAGAACGGTTCTGGGCAGGGAAGACAGGCAACAGACCCACTTCGTCCAGCGCCTCAGCTTTACTCGTCGTCGACGCACCACCTTCTACCTGTCCATCGCGGTACACCTCCAGCCTCGCCTCGCGTCAATCCCGTCCATAAATACCCTCTGTTGACAGCCCATCCTTGAAGGAACGTACATCACCCTCAAGGCGCATGTTAGCTCCTTGGTTGTCATGCGTAGCGGTGTCGCGGATGAGTCCAGAGTGTGGAATATGTTCCCCCGTTCGACGTACTGCAAGGGGGAGCGATGTCGCGTTCTTAAATGGCCCTTCCTGCCTCGGTGTGCGTCTTCTCCCATCACTGGCTCTCCTACGTTCTCGACCCATTCCCAGGGTCGGTTTTGAACAGGCGCACCATACACCAATTGCCCAGATGCATCGCGATGAGTGTGTACGAAATTCTCGATGACCTCGTTTGGAGGGAGATGTGGGAGCAAAGTACATAGCTGACGATGATATTCAGAGGGGATATCTGTCGGAAGCTCGTGTTCGGACAGGGTGGGGTAGTATTTGAATAGGTCAGGTGTGCTCGACTTGGATTGGGAACGGAGCTCTACCAGTATACACGTCAGAGCATGTAGAAGATAAGATCAACGAGCATATATCATCGATCACAAAATACAAGGCATCGATGAGCAATGAGGACACAACGGAGTCATGTTCGGATGATCCTGGCGCATGCATCTGCACAGGTTCTCAGCATGTTTCTGACATGAGCTCACTTGAGCCAAACGGAAGGGAATGGATGATAGCGTCTCGTATTGATCTTGAACAACTGTTATCCAGGTTCCCCCAAATCCCAGTTTAAATTGCAGCAAACGCGCGAGAAAGAGGACGTACTGCGTCAATGACCTCGATGCTTCAGCGTCCGCCGCAGCAAACATTGATTCAACAGCAGAGAGGGCATCGCATATACCCTTGCCCAGTTGTTCTTGACAGTTGACATCCAGGTGAAAGACGGTCCCTCTCGTACGGAAAGGTTCCATCATACGTGATAGGAGACGCAAGATCTCTCCTGCACGGCAAATACGTTCGGCGAGATTTCCAAACGACAGTGGAACCAATGACCGTAAAAGAATGTCGGTCAGGGTCTCCATGCTGTTATTCACAAGCTAAAAATAATGATTGGTAAATGGTCAAAGAGATCGATAGTGCCGTGGCTAAAAAGGTTTGTTCACTACTTGGTGCATTCTTCATCTCGGCGATGAAACACGCATCTTCAGATGCGATTGAGTGACGAACAGGACAGAAGTCATCCCGCCCAAGGATGCTCTGCCGGCTTGTTTCATCGAATCGCTCGCCATGGCTCGACCCAACTGTCGTAGTCCGAACTACAGTTGAACAGCAGTAGCAGTAAGTTGTCACGGGCTGAGCACGGACAAGATCCCGCTGTTCAAAAACGAGTTCACATCAGCGCCTACAAGCCGTATTCAGCGATTTTTGAAGGGCTGTGAGCGAAAACATCAAAGGCTTACCCTCACTTGAGTCGCTCAGAATCACCTTGAATGCATTCACGAGCAGCTCGAAGAGTCTCTCGTCAATAGACCCAGGTTCCTGAATCAATGGCCAGGTGTAAGTAAACACCAATGTCCATATAAGGAAACCTAGTATGGTTAGGGAACTACGCTATGTCTACGGGCTGTTCTCCAACAATTTTTAGCGACGCAACCACCTAGCGTTACGCGTCACGGTTGCCTCTATACAGACGGTTACAGTACTTTGTGACCTGTGTTATGCCTGTGCTCAGACTGACAAATTTGTGTCAGTTACCGAGTGGCGAGAAATGCAGTGGAGTATGACAGACTCAGCAGGCTTGCGGTCCTAACGCTGTACTGTGGGATGGCTTCGTTTCTACCCTTTCACCCAAGCTGAGTTTGCCTGTGAAGAATCATTTCAACCACGACAGGGATCGCATTGTAGGTGATATACTCGGATAATATAGGAAAGGAACAAAATATGTAGTACAACAAACACACAGAGCCGGTAACTATCAACCGCGCCTGAGCCTCCATACTTGGTGTCACACTGCAAGAAATCAAGAAAGGGGAAGGGTTGCTCATAATGTAGCCAGCTATAATGCAGATACTCACTATCCTGCACTTTTTAACAGAGAAACAACTCACATGTCGTCGGTCCAGACATGCATCCCGTTTGGGAAGACGAAAGTCCTGCAAGTTAATGCAGGTGACCGCTGCAATATATCGCCCCCTCATAGTGTCCAATTCGTGAGCATCAACGAATCCATGAGCCTCGAGGACGTCCTGAACCAGCACTTCACTGCCAAAGCGACGCAAGATATTCTCCCATTCCTGGTACGATTCCTCGGCATCTGCAAGCGCTGCAGCGGCTGCTCTCTTTAGCCGCAATGCTTCGACAAACTTTCTCTTTAAAAAATCCGGCTGTGACGCGATGGTCTACAAAAACCCTCATAAAAGATTCCAAAGTATAACATCGAACAAAACCTTACCTCCGATTTTCTTATGCGATAGCGACTGTTATTGCAGAAAGTAGGGGAAATCTTGCACATTTCGCTCTGATGCAAGTTCTGGATAGGCGGTAGAAAAGGCACACCGGGGAGCGATGTCGTGAAGATTGCGAGCGGAATGTTAGGGGTTTCCGACATATTGGTAGTTGGTAGGTTGTCGAGAGAGAGAAGAATCAAGAGTATGTCGTAACTATATATGTACTTGCGTGACGTGTTACTCTGTGACTATGACATGTTACTCTGCAGCGTGACATGTTACTCTGCAGCTGTGACATGTTGGAACCAAGCTCCGGCCCAGTGAGAAATGGACATCTGGAGACCGTGGCACAGCCATGGAGGTGTACCAAATGGGTAGAATCGTCATAGCAAGGGGTCGATTGGTCGATCCCGACTCCGACCGGCAACCCCTTGCCGTGACGAATCTGCCCAGGATCCAGTCCGACGCGTGCAGGGGGCAAGCCTCGGCTGGGACGGTCGAATGGCGAGTGGAACGTCGTCGGTTGTGATACGTCCTACACTATCCATTCGTAGCCACAAGTAGTCCTGAGTATGCGATCAGCGAGAAATGTACTAGGAAGTAATACATCGATAACGGAAAGGGGTCTCGGAAAGGTGAGCCCAGATAGTTACTCGTATTTGGTATATCGACAACAGCGAACTCGTAAAGGATGTTATGAGAAGATTCGAGAAGGTTGGGAATGAAACAGGGAAACAGAACAAAGTACCCTGTTATAAACATGGAGCGCATACAGATACAAATACGTATGAGTGCCGTGTAAAGACTGACAACGGTGATCAACACACATCCAGTACACGTACGCTGTCTATCAGCTTGTCCAATACCGCAGGCGTGATCTCCTCGACCTGGGCGGTGATCAAACTCTCCAATGCGACTCTCCTATACGCTGCCATGTTGCCGAAGCTTGGGCGAGTAACAGCGTGCCAAATGGCTGTCTCAGCCAATTGAGGGCCTGGGAGAGCCAGCATTCGTTTGCCCCTCTGCGCTAGAGTTGAGGGGGGGCTGGAGAGATGCTGCATCATGAGGACCTGAGGCACCACGTCTACCAAACGATATGAGTTTGTCGAAGACTGAAAGTGACTCGAACGCATCGGCTTGTTTGGATTTCTGCAGAAGGTGGCCAGACATGGTGTTGATGAGTACACGTGGCGAGTCATGAATCGCATCCTGAATGGCCTCCTTGATTGCGGTCCTCATGTCTTCTGGGTTTACGAACAGACGATCATGCACTGAGGGGTAAAATCAACGAGAGATTTAGAATGATGTCGAAGCCCTCACCACAAGTCTCTCGGTCAGACAATTTCAACAGCATCATCTCAAATGCTTTTATTACGTTTTCGTGGTCTCCTGCCTTGTGTAATGCTGCATGCTTCGTCTCGTAACCCCATGACGATGATGAATCAAGTGCGATAGCCTGGTGACGATGCGTAAACAGGATAGAGCTGGACAGAAAAACTACGTACTTGGTTTGCATCGCCTAGTGCCCGTTCCCACGACCCAATTTCCAAATACGCCTTGCTTCGCTTGGTGAGAACGCCTTGCGGGGAAGGAGAATCAAGGGACAAAGCGGTTGAGTATGGGGGACGACCTCATCATATCGCTGGACATACATTGCTGCATCTCTGAGATGTTCCAGTTTCGCGGAGGAATGTTGCCTGAAGCCTAACAGAAGGCAAGCAATTGTAGCCCGAAATGCACAACCACTCACCCAGAGCCCATTCGCGGAGGTCACGATGCGAATTCTCAATTCGCCATTCATTTGAAGGAGACATTCGGTTGCGTCCGTGATGTGGTCGATCGCTTCCAGACGTTCACATACTGCCTGGTAAATGACGGATCTCGGAGCAATAAACTGCAGAGCCAGTGAGTTGGAACACGCGAAACGTACAGAACAAGAAGGAATACTCACGGAGACTGCGGTAACCAAGACATCTTTCCAGGAGCAATACGACAACGTCGCTTTCGCCCACTCCCTCAGAAGTGGTGTAGCAGCGTGAAGTGCCGCTGCGTTAACGTATTGGGCTGGGTCGCCATTGTCTTCGGGAGCGGAGAGACAGCGTTGTGTGAGATCTGGACGGGACTGAATGCAAGGTACCCAAATCAACGAGACTAAGCTCACCTGAAATCCACTCGACGACATCTTGGTGCATATATACCTCCTTGAATGTATTCACCAGTTTGAGAAGGGATTCCCCCGCATCCTCGGTGCGACGGGCTGAATACAGGGCCACACATAAACGCTGTTGAATTGT
>JBBPMA010000941.1:0-15042 GCA_038090075.1 Xanthoconium purpureum | reverse complement strand
CTACTTACGTCTCTCGACAAAGGGGTTACCCAGTGTGTCCTTCCGTCCGTGTTCCAAATGGGCCAGAATTCAATTATCTGAGTCAATAACTGTCGTCCGAGTCGCTCATACGTCAAAATGTCCGCAAGGTTTTACCATGCGGCCCGGGCCGCAGTCAAAGCAGTCGTCAGGGACAACGTAAGCTATTGAGTAGCTGTGAGGGGCTTATGTATAATATTTCATTCTCTCGGTGAGGTGAGGTAGTGTGGGAGCACGGTTTCTTGAACAAAGATTCCGCTGGGAATACCTGGCAAAGAGCAAACATATATGAACCGTGACGAGAGTCTATGAACGGTGCTTACCAGCTTCGTCACAGGTTGTACCCACAACAAGTCGTTGACGGGACGCAACCCAGACAGATAAGCAAATGCGGGCACTTCCCAGGCTCTGAGCAAGCCCTAGGGGGTGTGGTTGATAATCATGAACATCGAAGTGACTTAGTCTCACTCTACCATATACGGCGACACCCGTGCAAAGCACGTATGTAATGGTGTCAGTCTCCCCAAGGCATAAACCGGACTCCATGGCTAGACCGCCGCGCTCTGAATCAAAGGCTGAATAACGACAAGTTGAACCCGTGTGTTGATCCTGAGATTTCGGATTGGCGAGGTTCAAAACTGAGTGATACTTACAGCAATCGGATGCACTACAAGTCTAACAAGATCCGTATTTTCCATGTTGATCAGTTTGTCAAGTCTAGTAGCACTACTTGGATCTATTTACTGGTACACAACCTGGAGTCTTGGACATCCCACAACATTTTCGTATATACATATAAATCATCATCCATAATTCATCTCGAACTGTCAATTGCGTCCACCAGCGTAAGCGTATTCTTCATCCATCCGTTCCTCTTGATACTTCTTGTCGACCGCCAAGCGCGCCATCACCCTCTCCACCTCCTTTTGCCAGTCGGTCGTCAAGCAGAAATACGAGCCGAGCATGACGGTCCAAGCCATCCCGATGGCCAGACCCCACCATAGTCCGAAAAGACCCCATTCCCATTTGAACGCCAACCAAATGCTGACGGGGACACCGATGCAATAGAATCCACTGGCCAGAGACCATCGGTCACAATTCGTTTAGATAGAATCAGAGCCCACCTAATGTTGATCAACGCGCCCAACGTCTTCCCGTGAAATGTTTTAGTTACTGAGCAATTGGAGCGAGATTTGGAAAGGGTTGACACCTACCTGTCTGCCTCGTGAACGCAGGATGCCAGCCAGCACGGCACCCCCTTGGTCGAAAAACTGTGCGAACGATACCAAGGGGAGCATGGCAGCCACGAGCGTCACGACCTCTTTGGAACAGCAGATCAGATGAGTGATCAATCGCGAGTGGTCGAGTAATATATGCCATACCTGGATCGCCATTGAACATATATCCCCACGTCTCCCGGAAAACGACAAGAATACAGCTTTGAAACGGCCGTCATGCAAGATCAATGCACAAAAGAACATGCTAACCATAAGAACAGCGCGAGGCAAGTACAAATTAGCATGGAAGCATTCGCAGCAACGCCAGCGTGATACGCGTTCTTCTCTCCGAGGAGGTTGCCGATACTTGAAAGGATTGTCAGGCATGCCCCAAGGTTGACGGAAATGACAGCTAACCGAACGGAAGTTGCGACTCCCAGAGCATATGGGACCTGGAAGCTGGTTGCAACTGTGGAGAGCAGTACCGATTGTGTTGCCAGCGGGATAGGACCGAGGCTGCAAAGACCCACTCAGTGGTGGATTCTTGCAACATCATCACTACTTACAAGCTGGCGGCAACTAAGATCGTTACTGTGAGTCTTGATTACGGACGAAGGGTTATGCAACGTACGTCCAACGAGCTCCCAGGACCACCACTCTGACACAACTTGGCCTGTGCGAGAGGTGAGACATCATTAGTGACAACACAGACATTATAGGTACGTACCGACACCACCCGCGCTCAACCTCAACAAAGTGCTTAAAGAAGTCAGACAGCGTGACGAGATTGGATGCCAAGCCGTCCGTTTCACGAAGAATACGCCGTAGAAAATAGATGCAATAGAAATCAGATTATATGAGATCGAAGTCGCAATCGGCGCTCCGATGAACCCAAGCCTAATCGTTTCAGGCCCCCATACTGGAACACACCATCAAGCCCCACAATGCATCACAAATCAATAACAACTCACCAAGAAGATAAGTCAGAAGAATGTTAATAGGTGCAACAACACAAATGATCCGTGCAGGCACGTCAAACAATCCTTAATGGAAGATAAGTTTACCTGAGAACTACACGGATCATTCCTCTTACCTTGAGCTTGGAAATATCGGCTGAACGGGCCATCAAGACAGGCTCTGGCGAAAAGCAGGTCGACTTACCGAGAAATGCAATTAAAGGCATAACCTGGAAGGCTGAACGACGCCCACTTTAAATAGATGCAGGCGTATCTTGCTACCTCCGGATCTTGCCTCAACCCCAAAAGGAGAGTTTCGGCGTTGAACCAAACAATATATATGGGCTAATAGAACTGTGATCACGATGACACCGCTAAATAGTGCATCGAACTCACAATCAATATGAGAGCTTGCAGAACGACTGTCCTCAGCGGTAAGCATCTTTGTTTGTTCAACAGTCTTGGGACATACCCATGCGTTGGGTCCATAGTCCGACAAGTTTTGGTTCATCAGAAGTCCACGCGCTCGGTAGGACAGTATCTAAGGCACTGGACATCCCCTGGATGATACTGAGCCCAGTAACATTGGCCGTCATAAAACCGATGGTGGCGGCAGCAAGTGCGATGGTGGATATATGTCCAATGGAAATCACTGAGGACATGATGATACTATGCTCAAACACGTGCGTACTTCATTGGCTTTAGTGAAAACGCTGAGAAACTGATGTAGAAGAGACACGAACCCAAACACAGGAAGAGCGTATCTGATGAGCGTCTTAACTTCCTGTCGAAAGGCCGATAAGGGAGCGTTACTCTCGGGTGCTTCATGGTCGACGGGCTCTTCGATATTGGATATTTGACAGTGAGAAGCGAGCAAAGCAGTCCTCTCCGACGGCAGCAGCTGTGAACAGGAGTCCACAGACTTTTTGTTGTCGCTTTTTAGAATTGAAAAAGACGTGAAAAAGTAGCTTGTCATGGACGGTGCAAAAGACGAGAGTGACATGCGTGCGTTTCCATGATCCGTGCAATGTTCGTTCTCTCGTGTAGAGTCTCGCCGGAGAGATGGCGTACCGGATGAATCAGTGTCCACGGTCATCAGACAATGAGGAAAAAGTGACAGGTGGAGGAGAGTGAAGCGATGGAAGAAGGAAGAGCAGTGTCTTATTTGCCAACGGCGACGTCGGTACGACGTTTAGCAGGGCCGATAATCAGTGAATCGAATTCCAGGAAGACATCGGCCCGTCGCCGGAAATAATGAGTCGCGTCATGTTTGATTACGAAGTGACGGTGGCGCGAACACTCACACAGAGAGCGGCGGTTTAAAAAGAGCCCAGTGATCACGAGTTGTCACGAGAGAGCCACTGGCAGAATGCCCATATCACCGAGCCTTGCAGCGATCATGATTAATAGTGCATTGAATCGGTAGATTTGTCTGAGAATAAAATGAATCGAGATTCTGCATGACTGGTGTAAGGTTGCAACCTGAGAATATCACTTCTAGAAATCCAATTGCGATGTTGGTCATGTTACGTATCGTTCCTGGGGCCTTGCTGTTATCGTAAGTACGTAGGGTGGGTTCAATTTTGACTCGGTCGTCAAAGAGGAGCTTTTAGGGTCACATCTTTGCGCTGGACGGGGATGCCAAACGGCGACCAGCCACCGCTATTACGGCACCAACTTCCGCCGCCGCATCAGACGGTACATATACGGCACGATAGCTAGCATCACAGTGCGATCACGGCAATTGATGGCCACAGTCACGTAATGATAACACAAATCCCACCTGAAAGAAAGGGGATCAATCGATCACATATGCTCCTCCACCCTTGATAAGGTAGGTGTGGTGCCAACCACTGCTCTCATGCGTATCTGCGACACGAACCATTTACATAAATGGCCTGTGAGACGTCCATTTCCTAATTGCACTGCGCGTTGACTTGAGCATCAGGCTAGCGCCTTGACTTGGTGTGAACACCCCGGGGCCAGGGAGGAAAGGCGCTGATAGCGGTAAGCCTTATGAATCTCAACTCCGTCCATACGGCAACTCGTACAGCGTGCTGCGCATTCTTACCGGAAATTCATCCAAGTTTCCCTAGAGTGCTTCTTTCTATCCCAGGGTCTGACCAACGAAGTAAATAGCTCGCCCACGGTATTCTAGGCAGAAAATCGTTGACAAAGTGTTGACGATTTCTTTTATGGTTAGAGGTCCATCAAGTGATTCCCTTACCTGTGAGGTCCAATTCATCAGAGTTGCCAACAACGCCAAAGATTCATACTTGATTATCCAGACAGTGTGATCAATATCGCATGGAGATTTGGGGGCGATTTCATTTCGCCCGATTCTCCAGAGTCTCTGTGCCGCATATAACCCGGATCTTACCTCATTCCTAGACATCCTTCCGCCCACGATGAGCGCCCCAATCATCTTTTACGATATTCCCAGCAAACTCGACATCAACGCATGGTCGCCCAACACATGGAAGACGAGGTGAGACCAACTTTCTTGGGAAATATCGTGATCGTAAATCTTAATGCAACTCGCAGATACGCACTGAACATCAAGGGCATCCCATACAAGACCGAGTGGGTGGAATACCCAGACATTGAAGCCATCGCCAAGAAGATTAGTGCCCCTACGACCATCACGACCGATGGCATGTCGGGATACGCCGTCCCCATTATCAGTGATCCCAACACCGGAAAAGTCATCTCCGACTCTTTCCTCATCGCTGAATATCTCGATGCCACTTACCCCGACGGAAATACCCTTTTCCCCTCGGGCACGAAACCACTACTCGCGGCCTTTGAGAGCGGCATTATCAACGCCCTCAGCGGGGTCTTTCCGTTGCAGCTCGTTGCCACCTACGACATCTTGAACCCTTCCAGTCAGGTATACTTTAAGAGGACTAAAGAGGAAAGGTTCGGCAAAAAGCTCGAGGAGTTCTCGCCTGCGGATAAGCGTGACGCAGATGTGGCAAAGGGCAGGGCGGGGTTGGACACGATAGACGGTTGGTTGGCAAAGAGTGAGGGCAAATTTGTGCTCGGCGACACCATCTCGTATGCGGATGGTATCCTTGCCGGCTGGCTCAATTGGTTCAAGACCACGGATTCGGAGATCTGGAAGGATATTGCGACATGGCACAATGGCAGGTGGGCGACCTACCTCGAGGACCTGGAAAAGGCGGGTTACGCTTCCGTGGTCGTCTAAATGAAGGAAAAGGTTAAGTTTGGTCAATTCGTGTACTGTATATCAGCGATAGCGAGAAAGAGATATGTATATCAGTTCCACCGCGCACGTGCTAATACAAGCGCCATCACGTGATAATTGTCAACATCGTGTTATAAGTAACCGGTATACCTGACACGGTTGGAAAGCAATACGAACAACGCGCATTCTCGCGAAATGAGGACGGTAGTAGCTGACGATGATGGCTCCGAGTGGTCCATTGAAATTCTCGATGGCGACTGTGTCATCCGACATGACGCACCCACTGCAAAGCCAGTCAAACAAAGACCTCCAACGACCTGCAAAGAGTACGTGTCACGACGGGCATGTTCCGTCCGCACTTTGTCAACCAAACGTCACACGTGCACAGAATCCACCCCTTTTTTTCGAGCGACTTTTCAACAAAGGTTGCGGCCGCTTGTGCAAAGTCCAAGAGTCAGAAGATGACGAGACGCGTTCCCGATGCACGTCAAACATCGTGCACACTTCCACGAGAGTTTCCTGAAAGGAGCCACCCATCTATGACGAATCATGCGAAGAAACCGAACTTAAGCATTCGTTCTCAGTTGAGCAAACCGTATATCCTCGAAAAAGGCAGCGGGAATTGACGACCTTTCCAGTGAGCCATCAAAAGTATCTCTGCCGGACAATCAACATCAAGATGGGGTCCAGTTTCGAGAGAAATTTGCTGCGTCGCATCAGCCAATACAACTTACGAGGGATACATCCTTGGGTTCATTTTCACAAAATAGCTCAGCGAGCAAAGCCAACGAAACGGAAGCGTCGCTTCCTGTATACTCTTTTTTGGAGTACAGGAACGCCCCTGCTGTGGTATACACCAAATCCGAAAGCGAGGCCAACTGTCTCGTACAGACATTGAAAGGGTGAGATATTTATGTCTACCTGTATCCAAATCTTAGACCGAGTTTTCACAGCCCTCTCGGTTTTGACCTCGAGTGGCGGGTCATGTGGCATCCCGGTGCACAAGAAAGACGGACGGCCCTGGTACAGCTCTGCGACCATAACACGATCTTGCTCATTCAAGTCAGCAGTATGAAACGTATGCGCTCAACTTCTTTCGCACTCAGTCCGTTCCGAACTGATGTTCTGCAATAGGGTTCCCTAGGAAAGTTTTGGTTTGTCCCTGCCTGTTTTTCGCAATTTCCTCTTTGAGTCTGATATAAAGATATAAAACAGGAGGTTATTGAATCTGCGAACATCCTGAAAACAGGCGCCAATATCCTCAGTGAGTTTCATACGCAGGTACCAAGAACGTTTCTCACAGTTGACATTTCAGACGACGGTGAAAAGCTCCTTCGAGACTTTGGAATCCGGGCCAAGGGCCTGGTGGAGCTGGCTGCCTTTGCTACCAAGGCTGATGACACATTCAGCACCGTCTACAATCGAGAAATCGTCAGCCTGGCCAAAATGGTTGCCATGTACCTCGGCAAGACGCTTCTCAAGGGTAAAGTTCGTACCTCGAATTGGGAGGCCGACCTCTCAAACAAAATGGTTGAATGTAAGGCCCGCTTCTCATCCATTTTACGACATCACATTAACACCGTTGCTTATCGCGTTTTGTGCGGCAAGATGCGGCGAACGACTGTCACTGCGCACTCATGGTGTACGACAGACTGTTGGAGATCGCTTCCCAGGCAGGCAAGACCCTTGACCCGTCGACGTATTCACGTCAAGTTGACCCTCGCACGGTCAAGCTGAAGGAAGTGTCGCTGCCGACACCTCCGCGACGACTTGAAGCACCCACCAAATCATCCGTCCCAGATTACTGTATACCCGAGCCCCCTCGACCGCAACAACTCCGTGCGTACAAACTCTGGCACGTGGACAAGATGCCCCTGGAACAGATGTGCATGACACTTCGGACGGGCGGCAGAGTTGAGCCGCTCAAGGAGAGCACGGTTATGTGAGTCCCCGTTTTTCATTTTCCCGCGCTGTGCCTGAGTGGGAGTTGTGCTCACGTGTTTTCTTCCTTGATCCTGGCTCAGATCGTACGTCGTCGGGGCTTTGCAGGCAGACCCACGGTTGCCGTTCAACATGGCCGAACTCAAGTCACTCGTTCTCATGGAAGCGAGCAGTTGGCAGCGCCATCGGCAGTGGATTGCGTCGCGCCAATGATGCGCGGACCCGTCGCCCATCAAAGTCTGTATTTTTATCCCATACCTAACGTCGATCATACCTTGTTCCGCGTTAGTGATATTTGATGGTTGCTGGTTTGCTAGGAGTTGATACAAGCATATATACACTGTTGTTTGCTTCATTATATCTCTATGTAATAAAAACCAGACTGTTGCGATACATGAATACTGTGATCCACTCTTCTATGCATATGTTTACATGAAACAAGATTCCGGAAAGCAGAGAGTTATATAGAAGAAAAAAAGGCACCAGATGTGTTGCTAATCATAGGCCTTCGCTTTGACCCGACGTCGATAACAGACATCCCGCGGTTTCTTTGGCATCGTAACGATTGACTAGATAGAGCAGTATTTAGCGTGCGTCATAGCAATGATCAGGAGGAAACCTACATTATAACTGTGCGCTGGCAAGGGTTGATCCAGCCTAAGCTCCACATGACGCAACAGCGTTGCAAGAATGGTCCCCAATTGCAAGTATGCGAACTAAGGAGGGAGCAGTTGAGCAACATCCGGGAAAGGTAATGGTCGTGGCTTACCCGCTCGCCAATGCATCGATGTCGCCCCCCACCGAATGGTTGGTAAGGACTATCTGTTCCCTTGTTTACAGCACCGAATCCATAATCGATCTTCTCGCTATTTTCATCTGAATACGATTTGAAAGCTTGTGCTGCAACACCTTCGGGGTCACTCCACCGAGTTGGATCCCAAGTGTTGGGGTTGGACCATATCTGTGGATCAACCTGGCTGGCATTCGGAGAAGCAATGAGGTAGTGGCCGCGGGGAACGATATAGGTACCTTCTTTCGAAGGCGCAGCAAGTGTGGGTGGTACGGGAACATCAAAGCAAACGTAACGTATGAGACTGTGGATCGGCGGGTTGAGGCGAAATGTTTCCCGGATAGCCGAATTCAAGACCGGTAACTGAGAAAGTTCCTCGTAGGTCATACTCCTGAACGTACCGTCAGGGTTGCCGAAGTTCTTGACTTGCTCTTGGTAGACTGCTTCCCTGAGCAAGGGGATGAGTAGACAGCACGAGAGAAACTAAGGGCATACTCACTGTACTCGCTGGTTGTCTGCGAGGTGAAGGAGAGCCCAAGAGCCGGTGGATGAACTGGTATGTTGTCCCGCCACGAGAAGTGCAATCATGAGATGAGCGATCTCGTGGTCTTGGAGTTCCCTACCATTCCGATACTTTTGAGAGATGAGGGCAGACATCATATCTTGCGCATCCTGTCGCAAACATGAGAGTGAAGTCGAACATCAGGGAATCAGACTTACGACGCCAGATCCCCTGCGTTTCTGGATGATGCTGACATAGAAGTCACTGATTTTCTTGTGAGCTTCGCGACGTTTGCGATAACTCTCCAGAGGGAGGTTTGGAAAGAGGAGTCTCAATGGAACGAATCCATTATCCAACGAGTCAAGCAATTCTGCGAATGACTTGTCCAACGCCTGGCGAATCTCACGACCTTGTAGTGTCCGTGACGCCGTCAAAGTCATAATTTGCGCTATAACATTTGTAGCATCAAAATGTCCCCATTCGTTACAATCGTTCGTTTGAAGATTCAAGAATGCTGAATCCGTCTTCACGAATTGTTCGACCTCATTTTTGATCATGTCAACATAGGCACGGAAGCTTTCGACCGACAGACCAGCCTTAACAAATTTCTTTTGCTCCATGAAGGTCTCGCTTGGGACGTCGTAAGCCACGTCTTTACCAAAAATAGGTGTCGTAAGGTGCTACGGGGGTCAGCCAACAGTAAAATCCTGCAGAGCTCGACTCACCTTGTAAGCATCTTCTGCTGAGAATGCCATAGATTTGCTGCCAAGAACAAAGTCGTTGCCTTTGGGACCGAGTGCGGCAGTGACCTTACGGCCCAATAACACAAATGTGAAGACATTCCCATACTGTTGAAGACAATACGATTGTTAAAAACCAGTCCGAGACAATATCGTAGCGTACCTTCTCTCTACATTGGGCGAAAAAGTCCAAAGGGTCACTGCCATATGAAATTGCAGAGCCAAGGAAGGGAATAATGTGGAACACTTCTGGAGGCAGCGAAGGATCACGAGGAAGAGCCTGTAGGAGTGTTGGATTGGTTATCATGCTTTACTGGACACATACCAGCTGCTTGAAAATGTTCAGGACAATCGCAATGAGTGGCGAACAGATCACCATGAGGAGGATAACCTGTCCCGACAAATTTGCAACATAAGTCCGCGTGGATTCCAGCGCAGTCGCTAAATAGCCCACGACGGATAATGTGCCTGGACCATTGACCGCCATTGAAAACAAAACTCAAGAAAGCAATGGGAAGGGAGCTGGGACGTCGACATTGTGTAACTGGTTTTTATACGTTGAGAGTGATCATAGGCCTACATTGTTTGGTTCTCGGCTTGAGGTCGGAATGAAGCCATAGTTAGTAGCCAGGGAAAGCAAAAGGCTATGAGCACAGCTAGAGACTGATATCCTTGGCTCACTTTCCAAGTCAGCGGGTCACGCTACTTGGCCTTTCAAGGTTTAAACCACCGGCATCATGGAATCCGGCATCCCGTCCATCCCTTGACCTCGTGAGACGCTCGGTGGTGGACCAGCCGCTTTTCTCCCAGGAGCCATGTGGAACTTCTTGGGTTCGATAAGTGATCGTCGTTTGTTGACAAGCTCAACTTCACATGGTCACACATTCTCTCCCAGGCCTGATCAATACATACGGCGGCTACCTACAAGCCGCCTTATTCCAACACCTGAATGACCACTGTAGCATGCTCGGATCAAAATATAAACATATACGTTTAGAATTGAAGACAAGCCTGGGAAGGCTGTGTGGCCGTTACTAGCACCAGGCTGCGGACGGCACGATATTACAAAATTCAAATATCCATCCTCACACCCACCCGTAGCACTCCAGTCCATTCGTCAGCAGGACACTAACCTAATTCGGCATAGATGACTTGGCCTGAATACTCTGTTCTGACATTCAACGGGGTGGCGCACTGCGACACATGGGCCACTAGTTTAACTGGTGCATTGATACACAAGCATAATCGCGCTCATGAACGTGGACGGTTGGTGGTACCTGCTTGACCACAGTATGGCCAAAGGTATACTTCTCCGTATTAGTCTGAGAATAGTCTCTGATGGCGTTAGCCCATTGACATTTTTTTCTCAATGTTCTTGCAATTCCCGACGGGAAAGAACTCAAACTACCCAGTGCCGTAGCAGGGATGGGCTTCAGCGGCTGAGTCGTACGTTACAGCTAGCTGCAAAACCGTAGGCCGAATTTCTGTTCCTTCGACATAGAGTTTTTGTTTATATGTGGCACTGAACCAAATAAAGCTAAACCAAGTATAGTGATATCGATTACAAACCATTTGTTTTCATGTGAGCAGCCTTGACCATAATCTGCTCTTTTGTAGCTGGCGGGATGTGTCGATAAGGCATAGTAGTCGAGAGCACAACAAAGGTCAGGGTACTAGCAGACACTGTTTCTGAACTTATCGACCAACTGGTCAGGTCACTGGTCATGCTATATCTGGTTTAGCTTTATTTGGTTCGGTGCCACATATAAACAAAGATTCTATGTCGAAGGAACAGAAATTTGGCCTACGTCTTTGCAGCTAGCTGTAAGTTCTAGACCCGGGCTTCCCGTTATGAATATGCACTAGCCTCATTTGTTAACCGGATTTACTAGGTGTGCACAATGAGTCTTCGCAAATGTCCAATTCCCGAATTACCCCACCACAACACGAAATTGAAGCAGTCCATTACAGCCATGTAATGGAGGGCATTGCTTACGGTTGTGCCGCGCTTCCTCGATTACTTTGACTGCAAGGCCTCAATGTGGACGCGCAAAATTGACAGCGAGGTCTTACGAATTGTCCTCACAGCCTCTTTAGAAACCCGTCTGCACGAGCGCCCTTGGAGATGAGACTATCACTTACGGGGATACGAACAAGGTTAGCATTGATGGAATTTACACTTGCGGCGCAATTGAGGACGCACATGTGTGCATTAAACTGCGCTCGAGCGGAAATTAGCGCCACCGTGGGTGTCAACAACCCCCCTGAGTCCAACAGATTGTCCCTTGTGCCTATATAATCGCACGAGAAGTCCTAGGTGCGTGATGGTCCCTGGATACCAAAAATCATGCCTTACACGTGTATGCTATATGCTCATAGCACCACCGTGTACAACCGTCGTTGTGAATATTTGGTAGAGCCTTCATGCACCTGTCAGTGCAGGTAGCAATGCCACTCACTCATTCAGTCGGGCAATGTCGTGCGACGACTGTCTGTATCTCGATGGAGGCCTAACAGATTTTTGCACCAGAAGTGACATTGATAACTATCCCGACGAGTGATCTCAAGAACATAAATATATTCAGCTAGATCACTACGACCCGAGAGCTCGCACAATGCCTTTTATCATTATTTTTCTCTAAACAACACCCGAGTCGCTTATGTGATCAGCTCATTGATCCCCGCTGGCATGTTTTCACAAAAATGAGGTGCATTGGCAGCTAGTCCGATTTTGTGCTCGTCAGCCTAAGACCAACGCAACGCAAACAAAGACATTCTGATACTAATTTAACACATTCCAATGCTCCATGGAGTACATCCATGATGTTCCGTCGTATTATCCTGGGGTGCAGCTACGATTGACAACTTGACCTACTTGGATATTATTCACATGAGGCGAGCTCATACTACGACCCGCTAAGGATTTCACAGGTTTGTATTCCGGAAGAAAGACTCGACGACCAAATCAAGAGAAAAGTGTGTAGAATACTGGGGATCCCTTGCACGGCGCAGTCCTGCGTCAGTAGTTGCACGCGAACACGCGTTGGAGACGTGCCAATGGCCATCCCATGCCTTTGCGTATCCGGAAAAAGTACATGCCCACAAACATGAACACGATCTATCACCGCACGTCAGCCCAGCTCAGCACACGAGACGAAAGAAACGAAAGCAAGCAAGAACGTACATTGAACGCAGTCACCCCGAGAACGACACCCAAATCCCTCCAATGATGTCCGTACGACACGTTGAACCTGAACTGGACATACGCATCCGTCGTCCGAAACGGACAGAACGCGCACGCAGTCGTCGCGCTCGGGTCAGCGAGGTAACCGCCTGCAAAAGCGATGTACGGCTTCATGTAGGCGCTGCAGCTGAGCCCCGCGGGTGGTTCGATCGTCACGAGCTCGGTGGGCGCGCAGGTGATCAGTTGCTTGCCAACCGCTAGCATGGAACATTAATTAATGTGTCGTCAAGGGAAATGTGCGGTGGAGCTCGCCTTGACCCAAGAGACCGTCGATGACGTAGGTAAAAGGGGAGACGTAGTACATCCACTTCCACCACCCCAATTGAGAATACGGTTGTAGGACACCGCAACTGTAAGAACCCGTCCAGCAGTTAGTATGACCAGGGGACGCCGTGCGGGAGAGGTAACAATACGTACAAGACGAGCATGAACGAGAACAAGACACTGAACAGTGTGAACGCGATGACCGCGTTGGCAGAGATCGACACGACGGCCAGCCCAAGAGTAGTCCAGTAAAATGGGAACACGACACAGTAGAAAAGGTACGAAAAACCAGCACGAGACGAATCGAAGCCAGTAGTCCAGTACCAGCAGAAAAAGACCAGCGACGAGCCGAGTATGTTCCACGGGATTTCCATCAAAATCTCGGACACGAGGAACGCGGTCCAGGTGAACATCCTCGCAGGGCGCTCCCGGACTTCGTAGACGGTTCGGGTCTCGATGAACTTGTTCTGCAATTGCTGCGATAGCGGGACACTGATCGCCACCGTCAAGAAAACCGACTATCCAAGAAACATTAGTCATTACCTCACGGTTGGAACTATACACAAAAGGCACATACAAAGAGTTTGTCCTGACTACCCTGAAGCGAGTTGGTCGTTCTAAAGAACGTAAAGCCGACGAGGAGCCCAGCGGCAACGCAGAGAGACAGTTTGGAATAAATATACCCCGGATTCCGCCAGTTACAGACGTAACCACGGTGAGTGAGTAACGCGAGCTGCTTCATCCAAGAGCTCGCGAATTCAGAATGTATCCCGGTGCTCGCGACAGGACGAGATTGTCCATCTTGGTGAATACAGTCGATCCCGAGGTCCAGCTTCGCTGCTTCTGGAGAGTCTTTCCAGATCTGATGCCAGTCAGTCGTACACGTTGCTGTGGCGCCGGCCCCAATGACGTCCAACATGTACTCGGCCCTGAGCGGTGCAACAGCGTATTCAGCCGGCGATACGCAGTGGAAACGACAACCACTCACGGGTTTGCGTCCGGAGGACAGGAAGGGGCGTCATGCCTTTGAAAATAGTCGATCATCGTCATAGACCTCTCGCCGATGTCACCAAAGTAGACCGTTTGTCCACCCTTACGGAGCAACAGTACCCTATCGAAGACCTGGAAGAGTTTACCAGAGGGCTGATGGATTCTACGCGCATCGGCTCGTCAGGACTGCATCTGAGGCCCTGACGAATACAACTCACGTGCAGAGGATGGCCTGGCCATTGTCCGCAAGCTCACGCAGGAACGTCACAATCGCCCAGGCAGACTGGGAGTCGAGGCCAGACGTGGGTTCGTCGAGGAAAAGAAGTAATTTTGGCTGGGTCGCCGATCAGTGAACCAAATGCGACATATGTGGAATTGTGAAGCGTCTTACCTTGGCCGCAAGCTCAACGCCGATGGTAGTACGTTTCCTGTACTCGACACCAAGCGAACCGACCACGGCATCCGCGTGAGCCTCTAAACCACACATTTTCAAACACCTGTCGACGCTGGTCACGGATGGAGGGTATAAGAAACCACATTGACATGGATATTCAAAAAGACATACTAAGCTTCTATCTCAGTCAACGGAACGGATGGCGGCTGTCGAAGTCTGGCAGAGAACAGAAGCGCCTCTCGAACCGTCGATTGTGCAATGTGCGTATCCATCTGCTGAACATACCCCGTCTGGGCACGGAAGTTAGCAGGGAGGGGATGTCCGTTCACCAGACAATCACCGCTCACGACACCGAGCGAGGTCTGCTGAGAGAGTACATTCAACAATACGGTCTGTCGAAACACCCGTAGTCAGTAACAATCCTGCATTTATCTCGAACCCCTACCTTGCCCGCGCCGGTCTCGCCCATCAATGCCGTCAACTTTCCAGGAGCCACGTAGCCAGAGACGTCGTCAAGCAGCTTGCGCATTTCTCCGCCGGAAACAGGTACTTCGTAGTGAATGCTCTTCCATGAAAAGACATCGGCGGGCTCTGACTTCTCGGACCTGAGAACCCCCTCGTGATAGTTATCATTGGCAGTCGACTCCTCTTGTTTCTCGTGGAGATCACTTTCAGCAACCTTTTCCTCGTCCACAGCCTGGTAAACAGGAGCGCGAATACTCCCTTCCTTGTAGAGCGTCACCGTGGTATCCCGCGCGGTCCGCTTATTGTACTGAGT
>JBBPMA010000940.1:0-15071 GCA_038090075.1 Xanthoconium purpureum | reverse complement strand
CAAGACGTCATACACCTCCAACATCGGATATGGTGTAACGGCTAACATTACCGCCTCTCAATCTCTTTGTAACTGATCGCGGTAGCTCGGGGTTCGATTCCCCGTATCCGAGTGCTTTTTGCGTTTTCTGAAGGCTGGCTGCTCGTATTATCATTGCAACACTTTCCGACGCACTTTTTTTTTTCACATTTGGGGCGACCACCGCGCTCGCAACGCCCGTGACGAGAGCAGCAAGAAGGAAAGTGCAGATAGGATACAAAGCTTCAAAAGACCACCTCCTTCCATGTGAGTTGCTCGAACCAGTTGTCCTCCCCTCAACGCCTTCCACAACTCACAACTCACTCTGTGTCTCTGGCTGTTCAATCCGGTAAACTTCCTCGGCACAACCGTTGAAAAGATAGAGGACCTCCGAGCTCTCGGGCTGGGTCGAGTTTTGATAGGAAAAGATGTCACAGGTCGCTCTATCTCTTGAGAACATTCCCGACGCCAGTGGCTGGCACACCCAGACGCCTGGAAAGCAAGTGTGTTGTTTTGTCAAGATCCCAAAACCTTGCTGGTCCAGCCCTTCGGGGATCAGGGAACTATGTGCGTGAAGTGAGTTTTTGGCTGACGGTGGTTCCAAGTGACGTACTGGGAGTTTCTGATCCTTGAATCGAGCCTTTTTCTTTTTCTAGCAGGATGGCAGATGAGAATCCGTGCATTGTACTGCAAAGACACGTACCGCCATGGTTGATGGTTAGATTGAATTGCAGTAACTTGACGGTGATGCATTATTAGAAAAGCCCCTACTCATGTGACTCGAATCTGTGCCACAGCACGACTAAAGATTTCAGAACATTCTCGATAGACAGGCGACGTGTACTGTACAATAATGCCTTTAGTACAACATGCAAAATGGTACAGAAAGATCAGAGCAACACCAGTCATCACACAAAACAAAACCAAGAACAATGAGGGTACATATCATCCCAAGACTTTTTTCTCTTGTCGTGGGTATCCAAAATCCACACTTGAGAGAAATTCACATCGTGAACACGTCGATTTCTTTCATATCTCCAGTCAAGAACGCCGGGTACTACACCACCATCACGTTCGCGGCGTCAGCGTTCGTTGTTCACCACGCCCGGCGACAACCACGCACCTTGAGTCCGACGAGCCGTTCGTCGTCGATCATTATCCCCGAGTACTCGTCCCGGACGTCCCGGCGCGCTTCGCGGTAGGGCAACCCGCTCTCGACGGCGTCCACAAAAATGTTGGGCATGACGATGCGCGTGGGGTAGTCGACGCGTGCGAGCATCGCTTTGTTTCGCGACGGGTCTGCGTCCTCGTCGGCATGATGAGACTCGCAGGCGTTGGCGTCAGCGCGGACGCCGTCGTCAACGTCAAAGGCACGCCGGACGTTAAAATCGAGCACGTGGAGCGCGCGCGCGCCGGCTTGGGATGAAGGGAGGAGCATCACGAAGCGCTGTCCATGGACATATCTATCCCCGTCCGAAAAAAGTCGCTCAGTCGACACCTTGCACACCCGCCAACTTGAAGAACGAGACGACGCACCTCAGCCACTGAATCAGCCCCATGTGGGGCAACATCCGCGCATGCGTCTGGCCCCACTCTTCCCAGGGCACCTCCACCGGCCCCGCGGCGCTCTTTTGAACGCGCCCCAAGTTTAGCGGGGCACACCGCTCCAACATCTTCTCCAGCGCGCGCTGGTGCACGACCACGCCCACGCGCGGACGCGTCCTCGGCCCGTCCAACGTGGGCAAATGCACGTATTGCACCGTCATCACGTGGATCCGGTCCGCGTTGGACGACGCGAACGTCGCGCCAGGTGGGCAGCCCGCGAGGAACGGCCCGGTGTGTGTGCTGACGCAGAGCACGCGCACCGAGGTGTGGATCGGGGGCAGGAGGAGGGTCGCGATGTGGACGAACGAGTCCGTGTTGCCATCGCCATCGCCGGTGTCGGCCGCGTCGACAGGATCGCACGTAAAGGTAAACAGCTCCACTGACCCGCTCCCATTCGCCGTCGTCACGAACAACGCCCGACTATTCACGAACGAAAAATCCCACGTCCCAGCCGGGAGATCCCCACTCGTCCGATCCTGCACGTCCCGGATCAGTCCCCGTCGTATCAGTCACAGTACATACGCGAATGGGGCACGGCTCACCACGACGAGACGACCCGTCTTCCAATTCCATAGCGTGATGCGCGGTCGTGCGGGATCGACGCAGTACATGACGCCCACGACGTCGTCCACGATCTGCATGAACACGCTCGTGATGGGGTACAACACCTGCGTGGACAGCACCGGCACGCTCGCCTCGGGGTGCGTCTGATTCGTCGACATGGTCCGCAAGTGTAACTCGAGCATCCCAGGAACGATGCCCATCGGCCTGTCATCGCCGCCGCCGCCGTCAGCACGCAATCCCCACCACTCAGAAAAAAGGGTACTCACAACCCAGCATCCTCCCCACCCTTGAAAAACACCATCAAATCCTGCGACGGATCCATCGCGAAATCGCGCGTCGCAACCCCAAGGTCGTCTCTCACGACCGTGTACCCCGGTGCGTGCGTTTTCGGGAGGTAGGTCAGGGACATGGTGCGTGAACGGTGGACGCCGTGTTCTCCCTCTGCCCCCTCCCCACCTCCTGGATCTCCCCCTTCTTCTCCGCCTTGCGCTTCGCCGTGTCCATTTGCGAGGTACCCAAGCCACCCACCCCCACCCCCACCTCGAGTCCCACGCACGCTCGGCTGCGTCTTGCAAAACACACCCCCCACGAGCTCGTACGCACAACACGGCCCCGGCATCGGCACCGCCACGACACGCGTCCAGTCCAGGCTCTTCCACGCATACCTGAGCCGCCGGAGCCGGACGAGGCGCTCGGCGGTCGTGAGGTGGGTGTGCGAAGGGAGCGTGGCGGTCGAACTCGTACTACGGTGAGGAGGGGACGTGGCGGGCGCGGGCGCAGTGAGAGCGAGAGCGAGAGCCTGATCCTGGCAATGATGCCGAGTTTGGGTCAACTGTCCCGGACTCCCTGGGCCTAGAGCGAGCCAGCCAGAGAGAGAAGAGAGGAACGTACCTCGACGTCGACCATCCCATCCCGCACGAGTTCGATCCGATACTGCACCTCGAGCGACGCATCGATGACGTCCCTCAGCCGTCGACAAACCTGTCATCACCACCGATGTCAAAGGTCAACGAGCGCATCGAAAGACGAGCAAAAAGAAGGACGCAACTAGTCGACACCAAACCACCGTCGGACACGCTACAAACAGACATATCGCCGTGAGCAGTTCGGCTGGGAGATCGAGCAACGACGTCTCCCGACGACCACCGTCGCCAACCATCTCCTGCATGAGCAACGTTACAGCCGTCGACATCGTTGGCGATGGCAATCGATCAAGAACAAGATGTACACGCAATCTCCACGAGGCGAATTCGAAGCTTATAATCATATTTACTCTGCTACATCCTCCCCCATGATCTTGGCCACTAGCTCGTTCGCGTTATGCACTGGCGCCTCGTACACCGCGAACGCAGCCTTCTTGGCAGCACCCAGCGGACCCTCTTCGCCAGCTCCAACTGCGCCCTGCTCGCTTGACCACCCCTTACGCCGGTCGGCAAACACAGCCTCGCTCCGGTCCAACAACATCCCTAAATCCCGGTCGCTTAATACTCCCTTTTTGCCCTCCCGCGTCTCGGGCACCACCTCGATATGATCACCCTCCAGTCGAAGCAAGGCGGCCGCCATATCCGCGATATTGTCCGCCTTGGTTCGCCCCACTTGTCCTGGCATCTTGAACTTGCCTACGCCACAATTCGTCAGTGAGACCGAACTCAAAACGCCAAGACACAAAAACATACCCTTGGCGATGACTAGTGCCTCCAATTTTCGCTTCTCTGTCGCGCGCTGCATTATCCGTGTCTCGATCGTGTGGGCTGTCACTAATCGAAACACGAGCACAGGCTTGGTCTGTCCAATACGATGTGCCCTGTCCTGCGCTTGGACATCCATTTGCGGATTCTATAACTCATGAGCACTCCACGACGCCACCGTCTACGACAGACGCACCCAATCTTGATCATAGAAAATGACCGTATCTGCAGCCGTCAACGTAATTCCCAGCCCTCCCGCACGCGTACTCAACAGGAACAGTATGGGCGCATCCGCCCTGTCCCCCGCTTGCTGGAATAGATTCATCTGCTCGCGACGCTCCAGCGGGCTCGTCGATCCATCGATACGGCAAATACGCCACTTCTTGACCTCTGTCGCCCACGTCTGTCATCACATGAGCGATCATCCAGCTCAGAAAGATGGGACACGCACCTCGATAATGTCCAACATGGTCGTAAACTGGCTGAACAAGAGGACCTTGTGCTTAGTACGAAACAGCTCGTCAAGTAGCCGTTCGAGCAACATCATCTTTCCGCTCGCATCGACCAGCTCCTCTGTCGTCTCCGGCAACGGCTCCGTCGGATCCCTAAACAACAGGGAGTGCGAACACGCCTTGCGAAGTTGCATCACCGTGTTCTGAAGACGCATGTTGTTGATGCCCTTGGCTGTCCCCCTAATCAACATCGACCAGCATAGCAGCCACGAATCTACGCACCATTTTCCCGTATTTGATGCTGCCTTGCAACCTCTGCCACTTCTTCGTCCGTTTTCTTCGTCCCTTGTTCCCCCTTCTCCATCCGCTCAAAGTATTCTGCATCACTCCCATCCACGTCATACCTTCTCCGTTTCCCCCCTCTCAACTTTCTCGGCGCGTTCACATCTATCTCCTCCTTCTTGTCCGCCGATGAATCCTCCCCCTTTTCGAGCAAAAATCGACGGATACGACCCTCTACGATCTCGTCGTACAAATTCCGCTGTTTCACGCTGAGCGGTGCGTAAATGACATATTCCTTTTTGGGTGGTAGGAGACCTTCGACGTCGGCTTTGAGACGCCGCAAGAGAAATGGTTTGAGGATGCCGTGGAGCGTGGAGATGAGGTGGGTAGACTGGGTGGGTGACAGTCGGGACTGCAAGGTTCCGAGATTGAACCTAACATTGACGTGAGTTCATACTCGGCAAAATGGGAGCGGTACCGACGACGTACCATTCCTGAAAGGTATCCAAGTCATCAAAGATATCGGGAAGAATAAAGTTGAGTAAAGACCACAACTCCGCGAGGTTGTTCTGCAACAAGCGAAAAATTGTCAAACACGCGTGGCGCCAACATGTGGCAGGATACACACATGGAGTGGCGTGCCGGTCAAAATCATCCGCCCCGCACTCGGGTATTTCTTGATCTCCTGAATGAGTCTACAATTGAGATTCTTCAACCGATGGCCCTCGTCAACGACGATGTAACCCCAGTTGTACTTGGACAAATGGGGCTGATCGCGAATGATCATCTCGTATGTGGTCACGACGACCGGAAACGTTTCCTTTGTCTGACGAGGCATCTTGGCCTTGGAAGGTGAAGGGGTATGATGTGTAGCAGGTATACGATAGTCCTTGTGTTCGTCTTCGTCGTCTTCCCCATCCGATGACTCGACCTCGTCTAAATCGATTTTGCGTCGCTTGGCGCGGCTGTTCTTGCGTGTTCTAATTGGTGTCTTGGCTTTACCTTTACCCTTGGGCGCTTTGCCACGCGCGGCCATGATTCGTTCGCCTGGTGCGACGACTGCTTCAGAACCGTCGTCTGGCTCACGCATGACGGTGCGTCGCAGTTCGGCACGTTCTTCGGGTATCCCGTGGTACATACATACCGGGACCTGCAAACGTGTGAGTATCCAAGAGTCCGGAACCTACAAGGACACTGACAGCGGGTGCAAACCGATGAAATTCGTCGATCCAGTTGTGGATGACACTGAGCGGACAAACGATCAAAAAAGGCCTGAAATGCCCCAATTCGCGGAGATGCGCATTGAATGCAATCACTTGAAGCGTCTTGTACCAACGTCGGTTGTCTGCAGAACAATACAACGACCAGACGCGACTCACCTTTCCCAACCCCATCTCGTCCGCTACAGACGCGCACGTCAACCATGCGTCGGACGCGTTTGAGGAACGGCACGCACCCAGGATACCCGAAACGCCATTCTTGTCGAGGGACACCATCCACTCAACGCCGTCGAGCTGATAGTCTTTCAACTTTCCCCCTGTCACCAACGTTGGCTGTAAAAACTTGGGTCGCGGCCCCGTCGCATCCGTACCCGCACGCTCGGTGTCCAACGGCTTCTCAAGCTTGGCTTCCTCCTCAGACGGCTCCTGCGCGCGCCGTTTCGGGGCCTTGCGCGTCGCGCGTTTGCGGGCGTGCGAAGAGGGCGGTGCGACGTGCATCGCGGCGCGCAATGCTGATGTACGTTTCTCCTTGTCCATCTGCTGGCCGAGGAGGTTCGAGTAAGTAAAGGATTTCTCGAGGAGACGTTCGAGACGCGCGAATCGGTCTTGGAATGGCTGGTGGTGGTGGTGATGTGAGTGGGGACGTGGACGAGATGGAAATCGGGCTTACTGCGTCTTCGACGGTGTCTGGGCCCGCGGAGGACTGCGTCGGGTGAGGGTCGTACCGGGGGTGGATGGGATGGACGCACCTGGCGCGTGTCGATGTGGTCGTCTTCTGTAGGTGGTGGCGAGGACGCGACTGTACTCGGTGCGACAGACGACATGAAAGGCGTCGGCGAGGACGGCGCTGGACTCGCGGACATTGTGCTCGAGGACGAGGACGACAAAAACAAGGCCAGACAGGAGAATGTATTAGATTATGTCATCAAGGACGCGAGAATGCCTGCCCTCGAGTACTACTACAACAAAACTAGTATCTGTACCGAGTCGAATAGTCTATCAAACATGTCAGAAGGAGAGTACCAGAGGATAAAAGCAGACAGACCCTTGGGAGAGACGACGAGACCACGTCCTTTCGAGGCCCCACGATAGACCGTCTCGATAATGTCGATCAGCTAGCAAGGGTCAGCAAATGAATGCGAGAGGGGGGCATGCTCACCTCTTGCTTGTTATCCATGGCCCAGTTGCTGACAATCGGATGTGAGCTGCTGAAACGAGAGAGACAAGACACGCACATCTTGTTGTTGTTACCCGTCCCCAGATCGATCATGATGTGCTTGTTCCTACAAGCGAGGTATGAATACAGCGACGCCGCAGCACGGCCAGCGCTCACCGATAAAAGAACATGACTGTGCAAGGATCATACAATTCGTACATCTAAGTCCGCCGATAAGGTCGGGGGTCGCATAAACGGGTGGCGAGACGCCCACCTTGTTGAAATCTGGAACCGCAGTGATGTCGACCAGGTAGACGACGGCAAAGTTTTGAACCTTTTCTGCGACCGAGTACAGGGTCTCGTCCATGGTCATGCACTGTGGATCCCAGTCATGGCCGAAACGAATAACGACGACGCGGTCTTCTTCCGATTTGATGGCCTCGTCGACGTGCCAACCGGAGGGTAGATGAGGGAGAAAGTACGACATGATGGCAGGGACGAGGAGGACGAGGGTGTGTTTCAGCACCAGGGCTATTCGGCAATTTCCGGTATATGACCCTGCGAGACTGACCTCTAGTAAGTACGGTGCCGGGTATGAATAAATACGTACTCGATGGCTGTCTATCCCCGAGGCGCGCCCGCACGACGACAAAGTTTAAACTGGTGCGACAGCACGGCAACTGAGACCCTGCTGCGGTTTGATTCAGACAGCCCTTGGAATTGAAATCGGGTGGTAGAAATATGCTCGCGTGCGTCTTTGCGATGTCACGGATGATGGGTTTAATCCTCATACATTGTCATGGTGATCCTCCCCCCGGTGGTCGGTGGAGGGACGATACGACCCGAAATGAACAAGCTCTTACAAAGTCGCCCAACACCGAAACGTGATTTTAATAAATGAATGGACAGGCCTGTCAAACGGGTCCATCTTCCTCATCCCCCCATATGAACTTGTTGTAATCCACGATCCTTGACTTCCCTCATTATTTAAATGTCCTCTACTCCGACCGCTAATATCATCCCTTCACGACTCCCCGAACACGACTCAGATCTCCCGCAGGCCCAGCCGACGCCAAACCAAGACGTAAGCACCACCCGAGAGACTAAAAGGCAACGTCCGTCCCGACACGCAAATATGGCCGCCGGTCGAGCCTCTCCCACCTCCGACTCCTCCTCCCAGAGCGGAATGGCAGATATCGAGACAGAGCCAGAACAGAGCCACCTCTCCGAACGCTCTGCCCAACAGGCCACCGACACCGCCCCTCCAAAAAAGAAGCGCACACGCACCCTTACGACGCCGCACCAGTCTGCCGTCCTCCATGCCCTTCTCGCAAAGGTACGCCCCTTCCTCTCCACCTCGTCCTCCCTAACACATGCCTTCCTAGTCTCGCTTCCCCACAACCGCCATGCGAGAAGAAGTCGGTCGCCAAATAGGCTTGAGCCCGCGTAAAGTACAGGTATATGGATCGATCCACTTCCACCGCCCGCATACTCATGTCTCTTCCAGATCTGGTTCCAAGTCAGTCTTTTTTTTTTTACTGCTGCCGTCTCCTGCTGATCCCGTTCTCTAGAACCAGCGGCAAAAGGCGAGACGTCCCCAGAGCGACTCTGCCCCCTTGTCACGTCCGCCCCAATTTGGTCCCTTTCCTATCATGACTACCGCTGGTCCTTCCTCGTCCTCGTATCCCTTTCCGTCGGCCGGTGCTCCCCCCTCTGATGCCTCCCCTACGGTCCCTAGCAGCGCCCGCTCCGCTGGATCACTCGACTCAATCTCCCCCCTGTCGGGACCAGGCATGCCCGGCTGGGCGTCCTCGTCCCACCAACGCAGACACTCTTCCGTCGAAGACAGGGATCCCCCAGAACAACGGCCTACGAGTCCCCAAACCCCACTGGGAAACTCTAATTCCACTCGTGATTCTCGCGGGAGCACCACACGCGGTCCTGCCCCACTGCCTGCCGTTCAAGCGACGCACGTCGAGACCTCGCCCCACTTTTCCAGAGTTCTCCCTCCCATCACTCTCAGTCCCTTGGAACCACGCAGCAGTATTGAACCCTGGAGGTCGGCAACGCCCCCTTTCCCACCGCCATCATCGCGCACTTTTATGAATACCGTTTCGCGCATGGATCCCTCCGCCCGTCCGGCCGGCGAACCGGGCAACAGTACCGCGTGTCTAGGTATTCCACCCCCGTTTGCACTCCAACCTCAGCCGCAGTGGGACCCCCAGACGTTTACACCATTCACCCGTCCCGAGTTTGCATCCTGGTCGTATCCGTCGGGATCGGCCAGATCAAACTTTTCTGCCATCAGTGCACACGAGCGCATCACGCAAGACCCATCTTTGCGTGACAGACACTTTTACCCTGGACCGTCTTCAGGGGAACCACGCCGTAGCGGGCTGCCCGATCCTCCTCTCCCCCATCACATAATCCCACCTTCTCGGGGCGAACGACATTCAACTTCCGCGTCTTCTTCGCGTGCTTCTACATCAGGACATGGACACGCGAGATCAGACGACCGAGCTGGAGAAGCGTGATCCCATCGCACACACGCATGTCGGGATGCCGTTATCAGTCAAAGGGTGGTTTCCCTTGTTCCCTGCTTTTTTTCCCTAGGACGCATAACCACACCGCCACCGCACCCACCGTCGTCCCCTCCGCGTTACGATTGCCAGTCTATATTTACGCACTCTCCACGAAGACCTCCATCACGATGCGTTCTTTTCTTCCGTTCTTTTTTTAAACCACTCGTTTCTTTAAAAATTTCGTCCCGTGTGTTTTATCGTGTCTGTCCTTTTCATTCGCCATTCGCTCTTTTGTGTCTTGTCGTCTTTTCTTTCTCCATGGTGTTTTCGTTCGTTCACGCTTTCGCCTCTCTCTCCATGTTGTTTCGCTCACACACCACACACAGCCCCCCATCTTAACACGTACAACTCATCAACTAGTTCGAAATTAAACCCAACATTACCATCTCGTAATCCCTCATTTCTCTTCGTATTTCTATCCTCTCTTTATATTTTGCTCTTTTCTCTTTTTCTTTTTCGTCTTATTCGCTGCCTATGCTATGCTCCATGGAACGCCAAACCCAGCACTAATTCTCGAGTACAGCCATGTAGTTGCCCAAAATCGCGCGTGCGCGAGCGGAAGAAGATCCGGGCAAGGAAGGCGGCCCGCTCGGGGCTAACATTCGAACAAGGCAATCCCGGTCCCATATCGATGCCACGTACCAGAGTGGTCACGCGCATGCCATCCGCTGCATATCATTTCCGAATCTGGGTCGTTGGGGCACTTTGTCGAAACCCACCCCGCTGGTGCCTGCGTCGCCACGCCCCTTGGTCTCTGGCCCCACCGCCACCCCCCTTCGCCACTCGGTCCCACCCCAACCGTTCCTCGCCGTGCCTTCCCCTCGTCGACTCGATTTTCCTCTCTTTTTCTCCGGACGCTCGTCGCCGCATTGTGCATATCTCTGTCCATCGTACATACCAGCCTACCTGCCTATTACCTAGTGACCTACCACTTACTACGTACTACCTATTAACACAACTCCCTGTAGCCCTGCCCCTGCACCCGTATCATCTATGCTTTCACCCTAGATTTAATGGTTATTTCGACGTGTAGACAATCCTCACCGTATGCTCGTTTTTGTTTTCTTCTTTTAATTGTTTTAATTTTCAGGTTCCACTCCCTCGAACCTTACCTACCCCGATAGCACGCCGCATTAATTTTGATATCTGTCGGTCCCCCCCCTTTTTTTTTGAGTGGTGTATGATAAACGTGGCGGGGTGTCGAGACACCCTTGCCTCGTTCCATTCTACGAACCCGAGATCGGTGCCATCTCATTGTACTTGATTTTCGCGCGATAGCCGATCCAGACCGTATCAGTCCACGTTGCAGGTAGGAGCATACGCACAATATAATGTTTGGCATCTTCAAACCTCCACTGAATCACCCACGTAAAAGAACTACGAACAGGTACATGAAAAAGAAAAAAAAAAAAGATCTGAGCCAAGAACGCACAAGGAAAAAAAAAAAAGAAACCATCGCGTCCCAGATCTACTCCACACGCAACACGCCCTAAACAAGTTAACAGGGTTCCTTCCATCAAGCCACCTCCAACGCCACCAACATAGCCCAGCCCCCAAGTGCCTCCCCTCTCCCGGTCCGTTCGACGGAACGGACCATTGACCTCGTGCCCGTTCGACGCGTGTCCGTGGAGTCAGCGATTGGCTTTCTGATACCTGGTGCACCCAACCCCCCTTCCATAATGAAAATTTGACCCGGCATGCAACCCCAAGATCTCCAGATCAAGGTATAGCGCTACTCCCAAACACGCGGAGCGGACACGCATGTACGATGTACGATTCCGCGGTCCCCAAATTCCCTGTCTCGCCGACCTCGCGCAAGTCCATGCATGCTTGATCCTGGACCCCCATCTAGTCTAGTCTGCGCGCTGATCCTACCCCCGAGTTCCCACCGCACCTTTCATCGCCGCAAGCCGCACACGCACCCGTGCCCGCGCCCGGAGCCTCTTCTCGAGCGCCGACATATCAGGGTCGACATCGCTGGCCGATGTGTCAGGCCCAGGGCCCCACGTGGACGCCGACCCTGAGCCGGGCTCGAGGCTAGGCCAAGACACGACTGTTGCGTCCCCCAGATGTTTATTACCTGGGCCCACCGTTCCAAGATCGTCTTCATACCCGGCCAGCTCGCCGGTGATAAAAGTGGAGGATATAGCCCCGGAGCATGCATCGGGCGCGTCGTCAACGCCAGATGGCGACTCGGAACGCCCGTCTACCAAAGACCCCTCCAACGTCAACGCATTCGTTTCCCTAGTCAACGGTGTGACACCAGGTTCGGTAGGAGACCCCACAGCGCGGCTATCGGCCCCATCCGCACGACCAAACCGCGTTCGCGAATCATCTGCGCAGTCTCCACCACTACCGTGCCTGGCACCGGTAAATAAAGCGTTGTTCGACGAAAAACCAAGCGACGATGGAAAACGACGTTCGTGGGTCGGTTGCTCTTGCATGAACGCTACGTCGTCGTCCGGCGTGGGCGCACTGTCAGCCGTCTTCTCAACGGTCGTCTTGCGGGCAGATGGTGGTTCATTGGTTGGGCCGTCCGTGAGTCTAAGGAGAAGCCTGGGACGCGTATCCGTTGTCGTATTTGCATCCGTTGTCCACGTCGGCTGTTTATCCCCTGATACGGACTGTTTCTTGGGTGGGTGCCAAGGCACAGCTGGTCGTGAGAGATAGGACTGTACAGATTCCGATAACGTACGGTTACGAGGAGGAAGATGAACATTCAAGCCAGCCGAGCGCTTACGTGACGGATGGGTGTTCGCGGAAGAATTGCCATGAGCACTGTGCACGTAATCCGCGGCTTCGTCACCACTCCTCTCAAGAGGTCCATCGATAATACGGGTTGCGCCTGCCTCATTGGCAGCCAGAGCAGCCGCAAAATCATCGCCTCGAAGCGCGCTCATTTCTGGGGTGTCTGTTGCGGCAACGATGTCCTGCATGACATCTGTCGTCTGGCTTTTCCCCTTGTCATCGCCAAGAAAATGTGATGGAATGGTGTCCTGGTCGTCCGCCGGGACAGCAAGATTCGAGGGCTCTGGATATAACACCTCAGGATGGCTGTTTCGTGGGGGATTCTGGCCACCGTCGGGAGGGCTGTGTCTTCTACCAGGATGATTACGGAAATTCTGATCCTCTGGCTGGCGTGGAGACCGGTTGGGACCGTGCCTGTGGTTAGATCTATCTTCACGGCGAACCTCCGCGGAGCTATCTCTATCATGTCTTGTGGCTGGCGAACGCATTACATTACTTTCGTGATGAGGCGCGGGAGACGGATATCTTGAATTTGACCGGGAACGTGATCGACGTGATGAAGAGCGCTCCGCACTCCAACGGCTGCCCCTTACTATTTCCCGAGGTGGAGGTATATCTGGAGGGGTGTCATACTGAAAACCGAGTTATCAACCCATTATTTGCACAGGAAAGTGCAAGCTCATACCTGGGCCATCTGGTCATACATGGTGAGGTCCCGGTATGGGCTCCGAAGGTAGCTGTAAATCTCTAAAGTAGATCATGTTGTACATTGTCAGTCCCGCTAAAGACGGACTCAGACGTCGCACCTACCGTGCGCAAAGTGTTCAGCATTGACATGCCTTGCGCCCGCAACGTACGGCGTGTCGAGGTCCAGGAATTCGGATAACAGTTTTACGGCAGACTCTGAGCGGATATCAATTGATTTCATGAGCGATATTGCGTAGGTTGTGAGGAACTATCGGGTAAATAATATGAATGAATAAGACTCGATCAACACGAGGCAACCATGGTTCTAAAGTATGGAAGCTCACCTCTACGTCTAGATTAGGCCATACACACAATTCACGGCGTAGAAACATTGTCATGCGGCTGATGAGATCGGGGGAAGTAGCAAATTGAGCGGGGGTGGGGAAAGGGCGGTAGCGAGTATAAGGATTGGAAGCGACATGCTGCGAAACTGTTAATTTACGAGTTGCCAAGCGATCTCAAAAGAAAAAACGACCTTTGCATAAAGGTGGTGTTGATATATCCAACGACGTCGAGCGACCGCACGTTCGAGCTGGTCTGCTTCTTCGCGCTCTCGTCGCTGCCTGCGACCCCATTGGCGTTCTCGGCGCGTGTTTCTGAGCGCGGTGGCGCGAGAGTCGCCCGTGAGTGGTGGTGGGGACGATCGTAGTGGAGGGAGGTAGTGCTTCTGGTAGTCGTATTGGGAACGGATATGATGGATGAGATACGAATCCTCGAACGACCTCGAGCAAAGGGGACATTTCCGTGATTGTTCTGTGAAACAACCGAGTTCTGATCTTTATCTCTGGCTCGTACGCATACACGTACACGCACCTGACCATAAGAGGATGCACTCGAAACAAAACTCGTGTGCGCACACGGGGATGATGGTTCTGTCTAGAAACGGCTGCAAACAGATCGTACAGTGCTCTTGTTCGAGCTCGTCGTCGACGGCGCTGGTGTTCTCTGGGTTCTGGTCATTTTCGGGGGGTGACAGCGATGGGTCGAGCTTGATGCGTTTCGACGACGGCGACGCGTTCATCATCGGTCATGGTTTTTGATGAAATAAAACAGTTATCCACTTATGTATTACGTAAATAGTCATTATTCCCACGTTGAACAGCTGGCCTGGATGTACCGCTGAAGCCAGCTTAGAATCACTGTTCATAGAGAATCTGTTGATCAAAGGGTTGTCGCTTGAACGAACTCCCAACGCTGCAGATGACCACTTCCCCCCATCATATACATGTAAAATTTGGAGAACGAAACCCGGAAAACTGCATCGCTGCAGCGAGATAGATGTCCATGTCTGAATTCTAATGGTCGTATGACAGATATGCAAACTCGCCGCGTTGTATCGCATGGTGTTCGTACAGGAAGCAGCGGATGCATCGCTGTCGCAACTCGTGGTAGCCCTCGTACCATAGTTCTATTATTCCTCCACATGTAACGAGAGATCACTCACTATACCGTCGAGCGATGCACGCAGTCGCCATGCTGCTCGCAGGTTGAGGCGGGGTTGGCATCATCTAGCTTCACTGAGTGTTTTCGCTAGCTGTGATAAAGATGTCCAAGTTCTTTGTACTTGGTGGGAACATTGAACGTGAGACCAGACGCGTCGAGCAAGATGTCCTCTGCAACCGCTGCTGCTGTAGAAATCTCTCTTTCTTCTTCTCTAAGAGTCCTTCTGACGTTGCAGTTAGCTTCGGCAGTTCACGTTCTTTGACATCGAGCCCGTCAAGGACATTCATGACCCAGCAAGCCCACCCGAGCTGTTCAAGGTGCCGTCTGGCCTCAACTTGTCGTTCTCTTGCTGACTTTTAACCATCAGAGCGCCCCAGAAATCTCCACGGTCGTTTCTTCCTCTCATGGCTTGATCGTCGCAGACATCCATGGAAGCGTCCACCTTCTTAACCAAGCCTTCGTTTCCATAGCAAGCTGGATCGCCCATGTCGGTGGAAGGGTCACTCATATGGTGGAGGAAATGGGTATTCTGGTCTCTATCGGGGTGCGTGGTCGTGTTCCTCGCA
>JBBPMA010000939.1:0-15093 GCA_038090075.1 Xanthoconium purpureum | reverse complement strand
CTGTTTGACATCGTCGGGATCCTGCCGGGTCACAACGAAGGGGTGAACAACTACATTGTTGACGAAGAAGATGATAGGAGCGTACGTTTGTCTCGCTTGTCCATAGTGTTGGTTGACGATGCTGATTCTGTTCGCAGTTCTGCACTGTTTACCACAGACAGGTCGACCGGGTAGCTGCGCTGTACCCCAAACCGCGTGGGCAACTTAGGAAAGCAATCAAGGCCAATTTGAACACGTTCTACATGACACTTGGTAACTCGTCGTGCGAGCAATATTTCCCCTACGGAAGGTGAGGGGACCAAGTCGGTGCCGAAGACGGATGAGGTTTCAAAGATTATTGGTTCCCGATGTTCGAGGTCGTTTGACTATCTTATCACATTACAACCATATTATGCTATAGGTACATACAATGTTATCTGTCGTTTTGTTTATGTAACCGTGACGAACCTGAGGCTGGGCGTGATCGGCGATCGTTTGTGGATTATCCGGCTCCTGGGGAGCTGTCTACACTGACTGCCAATATTAATGTCAAACTCTCAATTGAACAAAGACCAAGGTTGCTAACTTGTACTACGTGTGCAATAAATATGGCTACAAAATTGCGCGGAAGCAGAAAGGTAGTGCTTGACCCTCGTTGGGCGTCCTGTCCGTGAGTGTCATACAGAATACGCTCCTAGTCCGATGGTCCTGGTCCAATATACCGTGAGTAGGGCTCTGCATGGGTATACCTCTGGGTATCGGCGGTTATATCCGTACCCGTACCCGGAGGATACCCGTACCCACGGCCGTGGGTATGGGTACAGTCGTGGATTGCGAAAAGTGGACCCGGGGTATGACCACCGGGTGCCATCCAGAGCGTCAGTGAAGGATCTAGGAACGTCAGGAACAAGCGCGACGACGGAACAAATTCACCATGTCGAGATAGAGGCCCTAGAGGCCACATAGGCACACAGGAGGTATCGGGAGGCGACGAGGGCGATTGGGACCACCAGAACGTTGGTGAACACGTTGGATACGATGGGACACGATGGGAGAAGGTCGGCGCAACGAGAAGCGTACGCTGCGAGTCAAAACGACTCGAAACGCAACCGCTAGCTGAGGAAGACACGAGTCAGCATGAGCAGCGCCAACGAACAACGAGGAGCGTACCTGAGCCACCCATTCCACTTCATAATGATGCCAGACGTCCCACTGGCCATCCGAACCCACCGCGTCGACGAGGACGAATCAAAACGCGACCTAGAGGAGTCGGTCATGCACGGGTGAGGAGATCGACTCAGCAGATCGAACGGCCGCGCCAAGGCCATATCGGGGGACTCTCTCTTAGACAAAATGTATACCTACCATAGACGTTGGGGAAGCACCCCGGACCAACAGGACACCTGCGTGATGTTGCATAGGCCGAGGATCATCGAGCGCGCGTACTTGGAAGCAGAGGAGCCACGACTTACCATATCGGGTGACCGCTCGGCGAGCGTAGATACGACGCGAGTTCACGGACACACTTTCAAGCACGATAGCATTCGTTTAATGCTCAGTCATTCGGGTAATTTCATTTGTTGATTACCTACTTTTCTTTTCACTACATTTACCCACTTCTCTTTGAGGGGGAGTGTTGGAGATTGCAAGTGTGCGGTAGTACAGCCACCGGATTACCTAATCAGCTCGTTTCGGACTTTGTTTGAGGGATGCTGCCGGGATACCTAGCTATTGTTGTTGAAATTCTGGAGGCGATTTATTGGTTTCTTTGCACTAAGGCAGGCACGATAGTAACGACTCAGAGCCAGTACCTACTCAGTATCTCCAATACTTGTGATCCGGTCCCGACCGTGACAATCACACGTCACACCACTTGACTGTCTACTTCATCGTGACCGTCGACGGCCGGGCAAGCTCTCTTCGCTAGCGCTCCCGCTCGTCTTCCCCTCGCCCAAGGTCGTCCAGGTCCAATAGGATCCAGAGACTGACGCCATCACGCCCGACAGCCACTTCCCCGCATGGGTATAGACGACCAAACTCGTCGCAAAACCAGATCAGCTCATCGAGCGTCGTGGTAATGCTGGCCTCCCCGCGCTCAACAAGGACTGGCAGTGACAACCAACCCAGGATTCGGCTACCTGTCACCCCGCCACTCAGGTGCCTTTACTGAATCCGGCTTCATGGTTGCCGTGTTCTGGAGCAACCAGACGCCTGATACGAAGTTCCCCCTTACGTTGGACGAAGCGAACCACTTGTTCAATCTTCACAGGTTCCCTAAAGGATTCCATTGCCGCCGGGTGCCATTCGACTTGCCCGATATCGCGGTCGTGAATGCCAAGTTATTCGAGATCGCCAGTTTTCCGTCTTGTTGACGAAACTGACGATGCGAGCACACGTTTGTCTCGCTGGCCCAACGCATTTCTTGACCGTGCTGATTCTGTTTACAGTTCTGCACCGTTTACCACAGACAGGTCAACTTGACGACTGTGCTGTACCCCAACCCGCCTAAGGAACTCAGAAACGTGATCGAGGCCAACTTAAACACGTACTACCAGGCGCCGGGTAATTCGACATGCGAGCAATATTTCCCCTACGGGTAGTAAGCAAGGACAGGACGGACGAGGTTGTAATTATTTTCGGTTTCCTGGTTCACGACGATATTTCATATAACGGGCTTTTTCACTTTCGGCACTGGATGGGTTTGGCTGCATTTTTGGTTACTATTATGCTATGGATACATACATATCTCTTCCGAGTCTCTCGAGTATGGGTAGTCATTATGTTCGCTAGTTGGGCTATGATATACTTGTGGATCTTTTGCTGACATTCCTTGGCCCCGACACTGAACTAACCCTTGGTATGGTTCTCGCATGTGACCATCTGAATGTGTATCTAGTGGTCAGTAGTGGAATGATTGCTCGTTAAACCTGTCCGTGACAGTAAAAAGACAACGAGATAGCAAAGCGACAAAAAAGTGCAGGTGTACCAAAAACACATAGCTCGCCTGAACTACATAACCACATCACAATATCTCCACGACTTCAGCGCGGATGTCCCTGGCGAGGTTGATCCCGGGCCGGCGTTGGATGCCAGGAACAACAATTTTGTGCTTGGAAGCGATGCGCTTGAACTCTCCGTTGGGTTGCTGTTGAAGCAATAACACATGGAACGGTTGTTGCAGACGGACGACCAACCGCAAGGCGCGAGTATAGCCATCCATCATAGCGGCGGGTAGAGCATGCAATGGTGTGGTAGGCGCAGATCCCGTCTCGGACCCAGAATCAGAGTCAGACTCATCTTCGTCATCCTCCGCTGTATTTGTCCAACTGAAACCGTTGGGTGGGTCGTGTAGACCGCGGAGCCACGGATGGACGAAAATGAGCTTGCGTGGTTCCGTCAACGAGGGTCGGTCTGATGTCCGAAATTCCACATTACCAAGCACTGACACGCGCGCACGGTAACGGTATTCGTGACCATGCCCAAAGTCTTGTACACCTAACCTTTTGACCGGGAAGATGATGCATGGGAGATGAAGTCGGCGGTTGAAGAAGCGTGCCGGAGGGAGCCGAGTGATTCGGTCGTAGACAAGCGTAGCGTCTGTCTCAGATAGAGAATTCCTTAAAGCTGCAACGTGCCCATCCATTTCAGCATCTTCAACGGCAGGTGAAGTACCAGGGGGTTGGCTGTAGACTGCGAGGGTGGCAGGAAGACAGCTGTTGTATTGCGACATCTTGCCGGTCCAGTCAAGCACCGTCACTTCGCCTGAACGAGCCACAATCTCCTCTAGCAGGTGACCCAGTGCTGCATCTCGTTCTCCGTAGCATGGTATAATGTCACTCTTGAAGATACCAATCAGTGAGTATGCAATGTCTTCTTCCAATGTTGCCTTGCGCGTCGAAGCTAGGCGTAGCTTCTCTCTGACACTGAGGTTATCGGGGTTAAAATCGACGATGGTTTTGCTGGGAATCCCGATGGCATTTGCAAGTTCTCGCATGATCTCGGGGGATTCTTTGTGGTTGTGTCGGGTGTCCCCAAGGTATGGCTTCCAATCACAGTTGTAGAATCGAATCACCTTAGGTGAGAGGAGTTCTTGTGAGGTCCAAGCGCGCGTCATCCAGATACTCTTCAGGAGGTCGCCGAGGGATGATGATGATGTGACGTCCACAAGAAAGACAAATGTGGCCGCAGACGCCTCATACCATTTGTACATCATTTTGAGGGATTGGTTCAACACTGTGCGGATTGCCTTGTCAATACAGCAAGTATCTGACCATGCCCACCGGTATCCGTGTGTGTGGACCACCTTGCAAAATTTACGCAACTTCTCGTTCAGCGGCGATGAATCTAGCTCCCAGACTGAGCCGGCTAGAATGACGTCCTGGAATGAAGGCTCCCTCCCTTCCCATACGTGCGAAAGCGTGACATATTGGAAATATCCTCCCACCACTTGTTGGATGCGTTCGTTGTCCAGGTTCGTTGTCATGGAGGAAACCAATTCTTTGAACTCTGATTCCAATTTGAATGTGTTCGTTCGTTTCAGGCCGTCACATAGATGTCCACTTTTGACGTCAATCAACACTAGTGGGGAAATATTGAAGACTCCGTGGATAACATCGTCAATGGCAGTCTTTAACAGGGATGGCGACACATATTTACTGCCGAGTACTGTGGAAGATAAGTCCTGGTGCTAATTTCACCTTAGCAAAGTGATACTCACGACGGATGTCTGGGTTGGGAGACTTCCCGATAAGAGAAAACATTCGGTCAAACGTATCTATCGCTTCATCATATCGCCGCAAACCATGCAGGGCTGCATGTCTTCTCTCGTATCCCCACGGACTCAAGGGGTCCACCATGATGGCCTGGTTGGCAAAATTCAGGGTCGACAGACTCGGACGCCAAGATGGGCTGAATATACCTCATCTGCGTCATTCAGTGCATCCACCCATAACTCTAAAACTCCTCGGGCACAGCTTCGCTTGACAAGAATACCCGCGGGTTTCCGTGGATTTAGAGATAATGCAGCGGAGTATTGAACGATCGCTCGTTTAGGATCCTTGGAACTTGCGGCTATATCCCCGTTGCTTTCGAATGTCGAGATACAGTATCGAACAAGATCTGACACAAACGCCAATGTGTTTCTATCTAGACATGTCCCGAGAGAACCTACCTGGGTGCCAATCTGTGATCATCTCGCTGGTCGACGTGTCTTCCCCGAGCGTTCCGACCATGGTACACATAGCGTTGAACAGATGGGATTGAATTTCAATCGCGATTCTATCAAAATCCCACCCAAACAACTTTCAAACGGAATCAGCGCGATCGGAGAGGAACTCAGAGAGAACAGCCTACAAGCGAGATGACCTCCAGCTGAGGACCTTTTCGAACTGGGATGGCCTCTTGCGCACGTCTGAACAATGCTAACGCGCGTTCATTGGCCCCTCGTCTTGTTAGCTCGCTTCCAAGTAGGAGGTGCATATAAGACTGTACACGACTTGTCAAGCTTGCATAGATGGATGTCCATGTCTCATCGAATACGCACCCGGACAGTGATATATGGCAACTGATCATCCACCCACTATATCGATCAGGTCGCCGACACGCAAAATAGCCTCATCGTGTTTTGCACATTCAAACAGGATGATAGCCTGGGTTAGATAGAAGATAAGGACTGGCGGTGACAAAAATATTCATGAAAAGCGCATACCCTGATCAACAAGAGGAATTTGTTCTCGCTCGGGAGACCCTCAGTGAACACGAGGTCGAATACGCGCAGGGCTGGCTCGTGCTCCCCATCACCGACAAGGGCAAGTGCGTGCGCAACATAACCGATGACGGATCGCTGAACCTTAATGGACTAGCATGCGATGGTCAAGGCGATATAAGGTGATGAGTGAACCGAGATTACCTTTTTTGCATCCTCGATGGCCACATCCCATTGTTTTAAACGGGTTTGCACAAGAGCGTGGTGAGCGAGTGCGCATGCGTGGTATAAAGGGTTGAAGGGTTGCACAATATCTTGCATCAAGAGCTCTCCAACGCGAGTGAAGTCTCCCTGTGTCCATAATGTAAATACCGCATCGCTGATGCACATTAAGGGCAACTGTGATGGACCACGACGTGTTAAATTGGACGACATTGCTAAGTTCGTCACTTACATCGACTTGCAAGTACGAGTCTGGAAGTATGCTACGCAGACTTCGCAAGGTGACCGTGCCGTCTTGTTCCCCCGTCGCGATGTAGTTGTCTGTGGGAGAGAGCGCGATGGCCCAAACTAGGCTAGAAGATTGGATAACAGGCCCGATTTGTTGGTCCGTAGAAGTGTCCCAGAAAGATAATAGATCGGACGTGGCGACAACTGTTGGAATTTATTCCATATATAGTTATTAGCTTACATAAGCAGTGTTTACATCGCACCATAGTACCTTTAGTCTTACTTAGTGACTTACTGAGTATTCTACAGGTTATTTTAGCCCTATTCCACAACAACAAGAAAATTTTGATTGCGTGATAAAATGATTGAAGTGAAGGGGTCACCATCAAGAATGAGCCATTGACTGAGCATGGATCCTGAAGTGGTATCAAGCTGGATAACTTCACCATATGAGGCAATGAAGAGCTGAAGGCCATCAGCAGACCAAGCAAGGGGCAATGACTGACTATAGACTTGGAAGGGGATGTCTAACAGTTGCTGGCCATTGTCACTGTTGTAGATGCAGATTGACTTGGCTGTCTTTGTGTCCTTTGGGTTTTCAGTGGCAGTAGCAGTGGCAATGCGGTTGCCATTTGGAGAGAATTGAACCACCAGCACAGCACCCCCATGTTCCAAAGGGCCGACAAGCCACTCACCTGTGATCATGCTCCAGATGAACGTAGTCTTGTCACATGACCCTGTCACCAATTTTGCCGAATCGAGTGAGATGTTGACAGAACATACTGTATTTGTGTGATCTTTGATGTCCAGGACCTTTTCATGGCTCTGCATGTCCCACACCCTCATGGATGCCTTTCCATCATTCAATTTTAAAGGCCTGAGTCTGCATGCCAACCATTTGCCATCCGGTGACAGTGCGGCAGCAAAGATCTCTCCTCCATTGGTTTGAATCAGTTTGCCAACCATGTGTCTGTTATCCACATGCCATCGCCGAAGCTTTCCCTTGACACCTCTGCCCCATACATGCTTGCCATCTTCTGTGAACAAGACCAAAAGTATCTTGTGTTGGCCATTGATTTCAACTATTCCCAAACCATCTGGAAGACAATGGGAAATCATGAAAGATACATCAGCAAATCAGCAAATTTGGCACAGTGTGTCATAGCCACCACAGCCATGACAGGCGGCTAGGCAGATCACATCACAGCAGTACAGCACATCACAGCATCAGTACAGCACGCACAGCTGTGACAGGGTCACACTCCAGTAGTGCTACAGTAGTTACAGTATGTATTAGGTACTAAATCCTAATAGAGTGTACACTTTATTTTCTAATACATTGTGGACTTAACGAAAATTTTGCCATGCATGTCACATGGTCTGTGTTTGTTTCCCTCTGCAACTTGCTTGCCTCTTGCCCCAACCATGTCCATTCAATCACCACTGCTCATCTCCTGCCTCCACCAGCTCATTTCAAGCGCAATCACTCGCCTCACATTCCAACCACATCCTTTTGAGCCCGACTGCTTGTCTCCCACCTGATCGTCAGTCTCCTACCTCCACCAGGTTCTTTCAAGCCTAGCTGCTCGTCTCTTGCCTCCACCAGGTCACTTCAAGCCAAATCATTCACCTCATGCCCCAACTACGTCCTTTTGAGCCTGGCCACTCATCTCCCACCTCCATCATGTCCTCTTGAGCCCGATTGCTTGTCTCTGACCCAGCCACATCCTTTCAGGCCCAACTGCTCTTCTCCCACCCTCCTCAGGTCTTTTTGGGCCTGATCACTTGTCTCTGATCCAACTGTGTCCATTCGAGTACAACTGCTTGTCTCTCGCTTCCACCAGGCCCCTTCAAGCCCAGCCACTTGCCTCCCACTCAACTACATCAATTTGAGTGCGACTGTTCATGTCCCACCTCCACCATGCCCTCCTGAGCCTGATTGCTCTTCTCTGACCCAACTGTGTCCATTTGAGTGCAACTGCTCATCTCCTGCATCCACCAGGCCCTTTTGAGCCCAGCTGCTTGCCTCCCACCCAACTGTGTCAATTCAAGTGCAACCACTCATGTCCTACTGTCTACCAGGCCTTTTTGGGCCTGATCATCTGTCTCTGATCCAACTGTGTCCATTTGAGCACAATTGCTCATCACCTGCATTCATCTGGCCCTTTTGAGCCTGGCCGCTTTGCCTCCCACCCAACTGTTTCAATTCGAGTGCAATCGCTTGTCTCCTGCCTCTACCACATTGTTTCAAGCCCAACCATTCATCTCCCACCCCTACCATGTCAATTTGAGCACAACCTCTTGTTTCCCTCCCCCACCATGTCAATTTGAGCCCGACTGCTCATGTCCCACTCCCACCATGTCAATTCGAGTGCAATCGCTCACCCCCTACCTCTGCCACACCTTTTTAGGCCCAGCTGCTTTGCCTCCCACCCAACCATGTCAATTCGAGCACAACCACTCGTCTCCTGCCTCCACCACATCGTTTCAAGCCCAACCGCTTGTCTCCCACCCCCACCACGTCAATTTGAGTGCAACCACTTGTCTTCCTCCCCCACCACATCAATTCGAGCCCAATCGCTTGTGTCCCACTCCCACTGTGTCAATTCAAGCACAATTGCTTGTCTCCTACCTCTGCCACACCTTTTCAAGCCCGGCTACTTTGCCTCCCATCCAACCGTGTCAATTCAAGCGCAACTGCTCATCTCCCACCCCCACCACGTCAATTCGAGCGCAACTGCTCATGTCCCACCACCACTGTGTCAATTCGAGCCTGACTGCTCATGTCTGACTTCCACTGTGTCAATTTGAGCCCAATCACTTGTCTCCTACCTCCACCACATCTTTTCAAGCCTGACTGCTCATGTCCCACCTCCACCATGTCCTCTTGATCCTGATCGCCCATGTCCCACCTCCACCATGTCAATTCGAGCCCGACCGCTTGTCTCCCACCTCAACCATCTCAATTTAGATGCCAATGCAAGCACCAGTGCTCATTCCCTGGCCCATGGACATGATGCCAAGGAGGATCACTAGGAAAGGGCCAGCAGGGGAGAAAATGTATATAGTTTTTGTCATGTACAGTAATTACATGAATCAAAACATGCACTTATTCTATCACTGGCGCAAGTCGTGAAAAGGGAAAAATAAAAAAAATAATGTGCACTATATCGTACTGTATAGCTGTGACACTGTATGCTGTATGCACTGTGAGCACTGTGATGGCACTGTGACAGCACTGTACAGGGGGGGACCTTACTGTGGTGCTGTAAGTGCTGTAAGTGGCTGTACAGTGCTGTACAGTTACTTGATAATTTGCTGATGTAGAGGATATCAACAGGTCTGATGGGGATGGAAAAGTCATTATGCTGAGGGATGAAAGGCATGTCGTTGTCTTTAAACTCCAGAGTTGGTGGGCCTTTTTGTATGTCATGAGAATGTCCAATGCATGTTGGAGGTTTGACTTAGGTTCCCAGGTGTTTTCTGACAATGGATATCCTTTCCACATGGTCAGGAATCTCTGTTGTTCTGTGGAGCCCCAATGTGAAACGATTTGTTCCACTTCATATTCTTCCTTGGAGGCAATTAGATTAGGCAGAGATTTTGAGAAGTTGGGTCCATGTGCTTTGGTTTCTTTGTATGGGGATAATAGGGGGGCGTGGAAAACATCATGGATTCTCCAAGTCAAAGAAAGTCTAAGTTGGTAAGAAAGCAGTCCCAATACCTGAGAGATTTCAAACGGGCCTTGTCTCTTGGGTGCTAGTTTCTTGGAGGGGTAGTTGGTATGAAGATTGGAAGCTTCCAGCCACATCTTATGTCCGACTTTCCATGGGGTGAAGTTTTGGAAGTTTCATTCCTTCATGATCTGATGAGCTGTTTCATGTGCTGCTAATGCCTCCTTTCGTGCTTCTTCCAAAGCAGATAGTCAGGTCTCCAGGGCAGGGATGAAGGTTTTTCCCAAAGGGGGATATGTCTGAGGTTTGTATCCATAGAGGAGGGAGAAAGGTGAAACTTTGGTTGAGCTGTGTGGAACCAAGTTGTGATGAAACTCAGCTGTAGGGAGAAAGTCTGACCATTTTCGAGGGTTGTTGGTGCAGAAGATGTGAAGGTACATCTTGACTTCCTAGTTGGCATGTTCAGTTTGTCCATCTGTCTGTGGATGGTATGCAATGGATAGTTTGATATCATATTGGAGATATTGAGCAAGTTCTCTAGCAAAGGCCGATGCAAACTGTGGACCTTGATCTGAGATCAGGGAGTCATGGAGTTCAAACCGTTTGAAGACATATGAGACAAAAAGTTGGGCAACTCCGGTGGCATCAATTGTTTTGGAGCAAGGTATGAGAATTACCCCCTTTGTAAAGCTGTGGTTGACCACAACCATTAATGAGTCATGTCCATTGGAGGGAGGAAGATTGGTGATGAGGTCAACAGAGAGCTGCTTGAAAGGGAGGTTACAGAATGAGGGGATGGGCATTAGTGGGGGACAGGTGGGATGGTGGTTGATTTTGTTTTGTTGACAAGTTGCACAGCTGGATATGAACACATTGATGAAGGAAGAGAGACCAGGCCACCAAAAGTCATGTTCTAGTAGTGCTTTAGTGCGGAAGTGTCCAGCATGGCCAGTGGTGGAAGATTCATGTATAGATTGTAGGATGGCCTGTTGTTCATGTGGGGGAATGTACATCTGGTTCTTAAAGTAAAGGTGTCCATCAGTCATGTGCCAATCACTCTTGGAGGAGTGAGGAAACAAGGGTGATCCTTGCTGGAGGTTCTCAAGGGCTCAGAGGACTAGGGGGTCCAACTGGGAGGAAGATCTAATTTTTCTGGCCAGGGCGAGGTCTAAGGCATTGATGATCACCAGTTCTGGGCAGATAGACACATCCACATTGTTTTGAGTGGTGTCAATGTGGTCTCATTGGGAAAGTGCATCCACTGGGCCCATCTTCATCCCTGGGGCAACCTGCCATTGTAAATCAAAGTCCTGCAGGAATAGAGACCATCTGGCTTGTCATCTGGATAGTTTTCATGGATCCTTGATGTACGAGAGGTTCTTATGGTCGGTGATAATGGTAACAGGGTGAACAGTTCCTCACAGGTATTGTGTTACGGACTTCGTCCCTTTCGATGAGATCCCCTCTTTTTCCCTAGCCCCATGGGACGACCTCTCTCTTCCCCTAGGTGACTACCTTGTCCCCTATGCCGCCCCTCTCGACGCCTGGACTCCTCCCTCTCGTTGTGGAAACTCCTTCTAGATTCCCGGCACGGTTAGGCTTCTATCTGCTGTGCTTAGATCTCGCTGTCCCGTTGGCGCTCTGCCTTCCGGATACATCTCGGTCTCTTTCCACATTAGTCTTATCCTTTCGTATGTTCCCTTCCGGTCTCCCGCATGACTTCCTTTCTGCTCTTCTCGTGGCTCTCTGCTTCTCCTTTTAGACATGGAACCCCTATGGGCTTCCACTTTCCACTTATGCCACCTCTCCATCCTGGTCCGTATGCTTCCTTTAGAGGTATATAAACCCCCCATGTACGCTGGGACTCCTCAGCTAGTTCTATGCATTCGCGTTGTAATCTAGTCCATTCCAAGGTCCTCTAAGGTTCCTTGAGACCCCCGTCGCCTCACAGTTGAGGGACCCTTGTGTTCACACTTAATCCGTGTGCTTCACCCAAACACCGACTCACTCTTGAGTCCATCAAGTATCGCTCCAAGCATACTCTGTCCAGGAAGGCCTCGCCATTAAGCCCTTGCCTGCTAGGCTACATCAATAAGACCTATCGGCCGCCTCACCAAGTCTCACTAGGAGTAGCCCTAGGAGCATCGGGGAACACTAGAAAGCAACACTCAACGTAACATATTGTCACCATTCTTCTAGAGCCAGGATGACTGCTAGAAGTTCCTGGTCGTAGATGTCATAGTTTCGTTGAGCAGAAGTGAATGTGGTGGAGTAGTAGGCACAGGGGTGGAGGTCAGAGTTCTCATCAGATTGCATGAGCACTGCACCTGCAGCCAACAGGGAGGCGTCTGTCATAATGGTGAAGGGGCGAATGACATCAGGAATTCATAAGACAGGGGCAGAGGAGAAGATCTTTTTGAGTCATTCAAAGGCAGTTTGTTGTGACTGTGTCCAGTTCCAGGATTCTCCCTTCTGGGTGAGTTGGTTTAGGGGGGCGACAATGTTGGAGAAATCCAGGATGAACTTTCTGTAGAAATTGGCAAATCCCATGAATGATTGGACTCCTTTGACCAAAGTGGGGGGTTTCCATTTCTCTATGGCTTCGAGTTTCTTTCCATCCATCTCAATCTTGCCTTGTCTGATGATCATTCCTAGGAATTCCATGTGAGGGGCATCAAAGGTGCACTTGGAGAGTTTGATTGATAGCCCATGTTTCCTGAGTTGCTGAAGTACTCGCCTTGTTTGTTCATGGTGAAGGGAGACATCATCCTTGGTGTAAATGCCCAGATCATCCATGTAGACCTTTAGCCATTTCTCCTAGATTATGTCCACAAAGATGTGGTTCATGAATGCTTGGAACGTAGGTGGGGCATTACAGAATCTGAAGAACATGACAGTTGGTTCAAATAGACCTAAGGGAGTGATGAATGTGGCCTTCCATTAGTCCTCCTTTTGGATACGAATGTTGTTATATTCCCACTGTATGTTGAACTTGGTAAACAAGGTAGAGGATTTCATGTTGTCAATGAGCTCAGGGATGAGAGGGAGAGGATAGGCATTTCAGACAGTATAGGAGTTCAAGTAGTGATAGTCTTGACAGGGACAAATGGTTCCATTCTTCTTAGGCACAAAGAAGAAGGGGGACGCTTGGAGTGATTTCAAGGGCACTATCCTCCCTGTTTGAAGATGTTCCTCAATGAATTCTTTACAGGTCTCCATTTCTGCCAGGTTCAGGGAGTACACTTTCGCTATTTTGGGGGTAAAATCTGGATGAAGTTTAATGGTATGGTCATAGGAGCAATGTGGGAGAAGTTGGTCATGTGTGTTCTTAGAAAATACATCTGTGAAGTCTTGACACCATTCAGGGATAAGGGGTTCCTTCATTTTGGTGGTTTGTGCAATCTGGGTGGAAATGGTGGTTCTCCTGATGGTTTCTCCTTTCAGCCAGACTTCTCGTTTGTTTAGTCATCTGGAGATCTTTCGGTCCACATCAAGACCAAGCCATTGGAGAAGGTATTGTTGTGGAATGTGGTCTGTTGATGAGGGGTGTGGGGATCTGGGGATGGAGATGGTGTTGGCAATCCAGTTGATTTTAGGGTTCCATTTGCGCAGCCAAGGCATCCCCAGTATGACTTGTTATTGTCCCAGACTCAGAACCATTAGATCTATGGTCTCCTTGGACTGGGGGAACAGGATGTCAGTGTGTGCTTTCCAGTGGATCATTCCTTTGGCATTAGTTGTCCCATCCACATTGTAGGCAAGGATAGGTTTTGGGAGATGTTTCAGGGGGAAGTTTGCCCTAGTTAAAAGGCCAATGTCGATGAAATTTCCGGTTGCTCCACAGTCGATGATTGCTGTGGTCTTGATGATTTGTGTCCCAGTAGCTAGTTTGATGGGAAGACAAATGGTTTGTTCATTGGGCAAAGCTACTAGTACATGGGCTAGGTCATGGGAAGAAGATGTCAATGCAACTTCCCATTTCAAAAATCCTCTTCAGAGGAGATGGTATCAAAGGTGGTAGCAATGGCTATGTCCTCTCTTGGTTTCTCATAGCAGAGCTTCAAGGTCCGAAGAATTTCTTCTTTGCTTCTTCCCAGAGTTTTCAAGGTTTGGATGTAAGCATTCATGGGGGTGATGGGGGTGATGGCAGCGATGGTGGGGGTGGAAGTATCTGTGGAGTGAACTTGTTGGGAGTGATGGTTAGGTGGTCAAAATTGGTTCTGAGAGGATCCCCTATAGGTGTTGCAGTGGTCTGCATTGTGTCCCTTTTTGCAACATTTGAAGCAAAGGCCTTCTCAAATGCATCAAGCATGTTCTGAAGGGGTGAGCTTTTTGAGATGTACAAAATCTATGTCCATGGCATCAGGACCCCAGGTAGAGCGTGAGGAGGAAGACAAAGATGAATGACCAGGGTCATGTTCTCCTCGGAGGGTGAGGATACACATTTTCTGGGTGTGAAAGTCTTGAGTTTTGTTAATCCATTCCAGGATTTTAGTGGGGAGTGTCAACATGGAAAGGATCATGGTGGAGATCTGGGGATCTAGTCCTGTAGCAAAGTGTGCTATGGTTTCTTTAGTATCACCCATTTGGGCTTTGGCAGCGAGGGTCTGGAATTTTGTGATGTAAGTCTGGAAGCTGTCGTCAATGAATTTCCTGCCATCCTCAGTCTTCCTTTCCTCCTTTCGTTGTCTAAGCTTGTATAGCTCATTCCTGGATGTCTCAGCCAGGTCATAAGGGTAGAGGGTGGATGCAAAATTCTTAGCGAACTTGTTGAAGGTCTTTTCCATGGCAGGGATGGCAGTATCAGTCATCTTGTCATACCACATTTCTGCAAATTGAGATTTCTGTCCCTTGCTCATTTTGTTGAGGGTGGTCATGATCTTTTCATTGTCATTAGTGTAGATGGAGGAGTTGATGGCAAAGTAGGCTTTCATTACTTTCATCCATCAAATGGCATCCTCTGGGTCTCTTGAAAAGTCAGTAGGGAGTGCTGCTTTTAGTTCAGTAGTTCTGGTGGTAGACATTGGGTTGGTAGGGGGGACTGGAGGGTTGACCAGGGCTGGGGGTGGTGGAGGAAGGGGAGGTAAGGTTGATGGGTTCACAGGGGCAGGAGGGATGGTAGGACCAGAGGGAGCAGGTGGTGCCAATGGGGCAGGGGCAGAGGGTGTAGCAGGGACAATTGAGAACAAGGGGAGGTTTGTCAGTGTACCAGATAAACTGGTCAAGGGTATTGAGAATGCTGGGGGAGAGTGTTTCCTTGGAGTGCTGGGTTGAGGAAGGGTTTTC
>JBBPMA010000938.1:0-15111 GCA_038090075.1 Xanthoconium purpureum | reverse complement strand
CCTCGTCGTCATCGGACCGACCAAATCGCCGACGCGCGCATGGCGCGCGTCCATTACATTCCTCGCGTACGTTCTCTATTGTATCTACATTGTACGAGCACATTGCCCGATCCGCGTATTTAATCTTTTATCTACTCCTGTGCCCGGATCTTTGTCAAGATCCTTTTACTCCTTTTACTTAGTATTTACTTATCTCGTATATAAGTTCCCTGTTTTCCGTTGAGCACCTCAGTTCGTTGTTCTCGCACGACGACCGAGGTGAGTTATCATTCATATACTATTTACCTACTCGAGCTAATCCGTACATAGCTTGTTGTCCCTCGATAGGTAAATCTAATCTATAGTTCGTTGTTCTCGCACGACGACTGAGCTTGTTGTCCCTCGATAGGCGTCGTGCCGTTTTTCCGCCCTCTGGAAAATCTCTCAGACCGTGTAAGCGGTAAGCAGGGCAAACGGGCCAGCCAAGTGAAGCGTCGGCAACACCATACCGTCACACCGTCATGCGCTCACTTGAAGATTCTTAGACCAGGTTGTGGTTCTTAGATTCTTAAGATACCTGCACCGCTACATCAATCTCACACGCCATCTTCGCCATGACTCAGAACCATTTCACCCACGACCAGGACAACCGCTTCAACTACAATTTCACTGACGAGGTAGGGACATCCTCAACCTGGACCGGCAAGAATGATGTTGACTCCATGACCTCAGGATGTGCAAAGGCTCTTGCAAAATGCAACTCTCGCAAGCAACCCCCAGTACTGCTATCACACATGCGGTTGGATGACTGGCCAGACCATTTGTAACTCGCTTGTCCATATTTCCGACTTGCCTGAGCATCTGCGCTCCTGTCGTGGCGTCATGGGTCCAGACCATACAAGGCTTGCATGTCGCTGGGTCCATTGCTCCGCTGATATGAAGAGAGAGACCTTGGTGAGGCACGTCAATGAGAAACACCTCGAAACGAGGTATGCATGCCCACACTGCGCCGAACAATTCACCCGCCCCTATACCTTGCAAAACCATATCAATAACAAGCATCCGGCCAATTGAATGATAATGTTCGCATGTGAGTTGCCTCTTCGCATTTCCTCCCGAAGCGTTACTCATACCACCAGTGACACATGCGGAACTTCAAACTATGTAGTTAGTGGTTTCTGGATATAGGTTATTATTATTTCATATCACTTTTTCACTTTGGATCGGGTAGCGCGCATCAACCCGTGTATGAGCTGGCATGTGGCCATGATATTGCCCCATCCAGCGAGCCTGCCAGTCAGATATGATAATCGACCGAAGAATTTCGGACCTTGAAGTGCGCCTTGGCAAGCTGTGTCGCCTAGCACCGTCGTCCGCCCAGTTAAAGATCTCGTCTTACACTCCGACCCTGATGGCCCTCATCAGAGTCCGTGCTGGGTGGTACGACTCACAGAATTCTCCATTTCGAAGCAAAGCGTTTCATCGCGACCGGTCAAGCCAAAGCGGTCGGTGAGAGTGACCTTTTCTCGGTAGACGCGGAGCTGGCCAACACTGGCCAACACATCGGCCGTCTCACCACGTTCACGCGCATAGACGGCGAAGCATCCATCTTGCATCTCTAGGGGTGGTTGAAGTGCTGGGCAAGAACGAATGGGTTCACCTCGCGTGTCACGGTCTCCCAAATCCGACACGATCATTCGAGTCGGCGTTTGCTCTGCGCGACGGACATGTTACGATCCAACACATGCATTAGGCGCGATTTGAAGAATTCAGGGCTCGCGTATCTGTCTGCGTGCCATACGATGGTCGGAGACGAAGAGAGTCCGGACGAGGTGATTCATCTCGCGTCGACGATGCAGTTTGCCGGGCTCCGTTCTGTGATTGGGACAATGTGGGCGGTGGACGACGGCGTGACGAACAAGATATGGTTGACGAAGCTGGCCGACTGGATCATACCCGGGCAGTGTTCGCGCTCAACAAGACGATGAGGTAGGTGAATGTATGTACCCTTCCGATCAACGAGTTCTCTATATCCATCTTGGCACCTAGTTATCCTCGTTCGCTCTCTCATATTACTTGTTGTAACTACATACTATCAATGACACGAACACTCAACCCCAACTGGATATAATTCCGCATGACTCGAAGAGTGGTCTACACCTTGACAGTGGCTTCCCCGGCCCCATCAAACCCAACGCCTCTCAAAGTCCAAGGACACGTCAACGGTTGCACACGTCCATTACTGTCCGTAGCACGGCTGAGTACCGTCATCTCGAGTTTACCTCGGACGCCGGCCAAATACATGGCATCGGCGTTTTCGTCCAACAGGAACTCGATGCAGGCCTCCCAGAGGGCCCAGCTCCACCGTCCCTCTTGATACGTGATCTGGCACTCTTGCCAAGTGGCACCGCGATCCACGCTCACGTCGACGCGTTGGATGGGACAGTCTGAGTAGGCGTATCCAGAGGCGGTCAGCAGCACTTCTTCGGGACACGAAGACCGAAGCCGCTTGACACCAGCGACGACGGAGTTGCATGGCAGGTTCTCCATGGAGGGCACCTTGGACCACCAGCCTCCAGATGTGGCCATCTTCTTGCTCGTCACCTGCATGCGCGGTGGTCAGACGTACACGACATGCGGGATGTCGTTGTACGCACGCATTCTGGCAGTATCCTGTAGTCTCTTTGTTGATAAAAATTGGGCGACTCCTCGCCGGAGATGGAGATGTGATCCACCCATTTGACCCACCGCATACCACCGCAACCTGGGACGACGATGCGCAACGGGAAGCCATGGTCAGGCACCAATGGTTCGCCGTTCATCTACGGTGCGAGCACAGCACGTCAATACGAGACAGCCATCATGCCAGCTCAAACAACGAATGACCTCGTACGCAAGGAGCACATCGCCATCCTCACTCATCGCTCTCTCCAAGGGTATTGAACCGCCATACAACGGGTCATCCTCGCACGGGGCGACGCTGGAGGCGAAGCTCGCGTGGAGCCCCTTCCACAAAGTGGAGTCGTCCGGGACACCTGCACGGAGGAGGACGTCCCGCAGCGGAGCACCAGCCCAGCGGACGTTGGCAATGGTTCCCTCGGACCAATTGATGCCGTCCACTTTTCGCCCCGTCTTCTCGGCCATCTTGGCCCGGCGATTGCCAGCGCACTGTGCCCGCATCAAGAGGCGGCTTATCACGATGGCAACGTGGACGTACGACGAGGACAGCGAGCACCTCTTTCCGCGGGAAGCAATCCCGCACTTGGCTGAATGTGAGGTCGCATGGGGTGATACTGTCTATTGTGCCGTCAACCTTGACGGTGTATTTCTCTGTATCCGAATCTGAGCGAAGATCCTTGATGTCGGCTGTGGACGAGGGGGTCAGACTGGGAAGCGAAAAGCTAGACAGTAACATACAGTGGTTACGCTTGTAGACCAAGCGCACAGGGGTGATGTTGTGGCTGGTGAGTTCGAGAAGAGAACGGGGTTCGGCGTTGAAGGGCTGCTTGCCCTTCACGTTGAGGTCAGCGAGACCCATTGGGGGGAGGAGGAGAAGGCAGTTCGAACGAGTTTTATATACAGTAGCATCGTTTACGTGGAATGAAACATGTCCACGGAGCTCGCTTATTATCGGACCATGAGAACCGGCAAGGTCAGCTGTCAATGGCTTGCACTGATTACATGTTTGTATGGACATAAAAGTAGATGAGATCACATCCTCACTCGTCCGCTTCACCCGCAACGATAACGTCGTCTAAAACAAGTTCCATCAATCTCCGCTCACGGTCACAAGTCAATCTACTTACCAATCTTGAGTACCGCCCGCACAAGCTGCGTCGACCATGTTCAGTCAGGAATCAGGAAGCGAGTAGCACGCATACCTGTGTGGCAAGCAGATACTGTTGCCGTTTTGAGATCAGCGGATCGTACACAAACTGCTTTTTCATGTCTACGGCCAAGTCAAACACGCCGGGAGGAAAGCCACACGAAAACGTACCGTTCTCATCTTGGCCCATACAGTCAATTCCCAAACGGGAATTCTTCTCGGTCACCTGCCTACTCTTCACCTGGGCGAGCATCTCGATCGGCGATAGACCGCTGTTCTCAGCAAGTGCAAGCGGAACAGCATCCAGTGCGGCAGCAAAAGAGCGCATGGCGTACTGCTCTATCGAGGGTATCTAAACCAGAGTCAACCAAGGAAATTCCCACCAGACTTGGAAACCGACCTCGTCCGCAGCCTTTGCCACAGCGATGGAACAACTGATATCGGCCGCACCGCCACCATAAACCACTCTGTTGTCAATGACAAGATTTCGGACAGCGCATATAGCATCATGCAACGCCCGTTTTGCTTCATCCACGATCTGAAGAAAAAGTGGTGGGTATCACGGAGGGTATGCGACGGATACCCATACCATCTTATTCGATCCACGCACGAAGATGGTCACAGCACGGGTGTTGGCACATTCCTCAATGACAAGCATTTTGTCGCGCGTCGTGCCAAACGTGATTTCACGTACGATCCCTGCCTTGCCCAGTTTTTCCGTCGTGAGTTCCTCGAATCTGGGCACGATGCGACCATGCGTGGCTATGGCAATCAGCTGAGGGAGGCATTGCAACTTGACCATTTAAGTGTGGATATAAGAGGGACCCTACCTCGATCTCGGGTCCGCCAACCCACCGTACGGCTGGTAGTTCGTTTTGCATCAGCAGATGGTTTGCCTCGTCGTCGAAGCCCCATTGACATATGACCAGGTTGGCACCCGTGTCCTTCACCATCTTGATCATGTCCGCGAACTTTTCCTTTTCGTAATCCCGCAATTTCTTGAACTCTTCGACACTCGTAATGTCCAGTTTGTGCTTCGTTTTTGGGCGGGGCGGCTCGAATGGGCAAGTGAGGATCGCGAGGCGGGCATCTTTGACGGACGAGGGCATCTGTGGGTGCGACATGTCCTTGTCGATGAGCACGCCCTTGATGAGGGTGGTGTCGGCGAGAGAGCCGCCGACTTTTCCGTCAACCTTGATGAGGTCAAAGGGGACGTCGCGACGCTCGACATCTGCCACCGTCAGTACTGCCTCTACGGCGATCTCTGCAAATTGCCTGATCTCTTTCGAGACGCTGTCGCGGCCGGGTCAGCGGAGGATAGGGCGCAGGGGAGACGCGTACATTTTGCTGCCGAGGCTCGTCATAGCGGTTTTGATGAGATTTTCCTTGTTCTGGGGCGAAAACCCGACGCGATCTGAAATACGGTCGAGCTGTTCGACGGCCACTTTGCACGCCTTGTCGAAGCCATCTGCGATCCGAATGGGGTGGATGCCCCGGTCAAGGAGCGCTTCGCTCTCCTCGAGAAGGGCACCGGCAAGGACTTGAACGCGTTAAACAGTGTGTTCAGAGGTGGAAAGTGGAGGACGTACCGACGACACCTGTAGTGCCGTCGCCGATCTCGTCGTCCTGGCTCTTGGAGAGCTGTACGAGGAGTTTTGCAATCTGATGCTCGACCTCCATCTGGCCGAGGATGGTCGCGCCATCGTTTGTGACGGTGATGTCGCCGTCTGGGGAGATGAGGATTTTGTCGAGACCTGCGACGCGGATGTGGATGTGATCGGGCGTCGACGCGACGGGGGGAACGTACCTCGTGGTCCGAGCGACGTGCGGATGATGTTTGCGACTGTCCTCGCTGCGAGGATGTGTGACTAGACGGGGTGCCTGTGAACGGGTCGATCTCGCGGTCGAGTGTACTGACCTTGATGGCGTCTATGCCGTGGCTCCTGGTCCTTTTTGCCTGTTCCCTGAGGATGATGAATGGTCGTCCATACTGCTACTGGGTCAGCCGAGCTCGTCGACGTCGACGTCGAGGACGCACTTCATCGGTCGCGTACACTGCTTGTGGTTGAGCCATGGTGACATTGATTTGGGTGTGTGACAACTCTTGATATGAGGTGTGACGCGTGACTTGCCCCATCGACTTTGACTTTGACGATGGAACACGAAATCGACGGCTGGATCGAACAACTCAGCCAATGCAAACAACTGACAGAGGCAGACGTAAAGAAGCTCTGTGACAAGGTCCGTGCGCTCATAACACCACCCTGATCGGCGCTGACGACGCCCCAGACGAGGGAGATCCTCATGGAAGAGTCCAACGTGCAGCCAGTCAGATGCCCCGTCACCGTTTGCGGCGACATCCACGGCCAATTCGTGCGTACAACCCTTGCGGCGTGATCTGTCCCTGATCGTCCCGCGCCCACACAGCATGATCTCTCAGAGCTCTTTCGGATCGGCGGAAACTCGCCCGACACCAACTATCTCTTCATGGGCGACTACGTCGACCGTGGCTACTACTCGGTCGAGACCGTTACACTCCTTGTCGCGCTCAAGCTGCGGTATCGCGACCGTGTCACAATTCTCCGGGGAAACCACGAGTCGAGGCAGATCACGCAGGTGTATGGGTTCTATGACGAGTGCTTGCGAAAATACGGCAATGCCAACGTATGGCGTTTCTTTACCGACTTGTTTGACTTTCTCCCTTTGACCGCACTCATCGACAACCAAGTGAGTACTCAGAGCGTAGTCGCTTTCTCGCTTTCGTTGATCACCTGACAGATATTCTGTCTTCACGGTGGACTGTCGCCCTCGATTGATACCCTCGACCACGTTCGCTCCATCGATCGCGTGCAAGAGGTGCCACACGAAGGTCCGATGTGCGACCTGCTGTGGTCTGATCCCGATGATCGGTGTGGATGGGGAATTTCACCCCGCGGGGCGGGGTACACATTCGGACAGGACATTTCAGAGGCGTTCAATCACAACAATGGACTGACGCTCGTGGCCCGGGCCCATCAACTGGTGATGGAGGGTGAGTCGTGCTGCTGCGCCACCTATTTTGCACTATGCTCAGACGTCATGCAGGGTACAGCTGGGGACAAGACCGGAACGTGGTGACGATTTTCAGTGCTCCGAATTACTGCTATAGATGTGGCAATCAAGCGGCGATCATGGAGATAGACGAAAAATTATCGTACACTTTGTGGGTGCCCGTTTCTTCCGTGGTTGATGGTCATGCTTATGGACGGGCAGCCTTCAATTTGACCCTGCACCCCGGGCGGGTGAGCCTCTGGTGTCGCGGCGGGTGCCAGACTACTTTTTGGTGCGTGTCGACAGTGTCTTTGGTGGACGTGGTGCTCATTGGGGTCTCCACAGTGACGAGAATAGAGGTGGAGTGTGTTGTGTACATGGTGCCCGCTTTGTGTATCTTAAGTACAACACAAATACGAGACAACAGGGTTGATATTGAACGCGTTGATGCCACGGTGAATCCATCCCTCGACAACGACCAGCACGACGACCAGCAGTCTCTCAACAGCGCCGACAGCAGCAGCAGCCGCGAGGCAACAACGTGTTGACCCTGTTGCATGTCTTTCTCCGGCACGCCCCTCGGTCAAGGCAGACGTCTCGATCACCACACATTCCTCAACAAACCAACCAGCCAGAACAACTCACAGCACAACTTCCAGCCCAGACACCCCGTAAACAACACCCAGCGCCCCATTCCAGCCTCCTACGCGTACGGGTATGTACAACAAATTTCACCTTGCGCCGGTCCAGGCCCACTCACGATCCGAAATGTGAAGCGCGCCGACAGCAGGCACCAGATCACCTCCAAAAGTACCCCCATCCCACTCCGCTCCGAATCTGGATCCACCAGACACCCACGACGAGACCGCCCTCGTCCGCTACGCCCGTCTCAAGCGTGACCAATCCGTCAACAACGGCCTCCAACCAGAAAAGTGGAACGTACAGGACACCTCCGTAAACATCGTTGCAGCCTTCAATCAGGCCGCGTCCAGGTCCTACGAAATGGTCCCTAACAACCCCAACAACGCTTGGGCGTCCGGCTCACAGACAAACCTCAACGTACCACGCAGCACATCCGTCGAGTACGAGAAGGAGACCCATTCCACCTCCAACCGTCGCCTGGCACCTCCACCCGGTCGTCTCGCTCACCGCAAGCCCGTCTCCAAGCAGGCCTCTGCTCTCACACACGTATCCGACTCCGAGGCTGAGGAACACCATTCCCAGACCCTCGACGACGGCGCACGAGGGAAAAGCCCCTTCGAGCAAGTCTTCGACATATCCAAACGTGCCATCAATACCGCCACCTCATTCTATCTTCGACAGCGGTCGACGGAGCCCGCAGATGTCTCCGCAGCGACCACCAACGGCAAAGAGTCTAGCCTCGACTATGAGGAACTAGACCGTGAGTACCAGGAGCTGCAGCGGCAGCGTTCCCAGGAGGACGACCAGTCTGCTTCCAGAAAAGTCTCTGCCAGCAACAGGCGTAGCCGCATCTCTCTCGACAACAAGGCTTATCGTCCCTCTATGTCCGACGAGTCAGACGACCAGGTTTCCGACGACGGAAAAAAGCGCAGAAAGAAGTTGAAGAAGAAGGATCTCGGTCCCGGTACATTGACTTCGCTTCCCGTAGCTGGCTACGACAAGCGGAGGAGAAGGAAAAGGGGATCCAAAACCGGCGAGGGTGAACTCGATGATGACCAAGAGAGCAGCATTGACAGCGAACAGGTCAGCTCACCTGGCTGACCGATCTGACTCCCCTTCTAACGTTTCTGCAGCATTCGTCCGCACAACACGCATCTCGGGAATCCCTGTCGCGCACGTCCATCCCACCTCCCTCACGAACATCCGTACCCCGCGGTTCCGTGCCACCACCCCCCAAGTTCCACCTTGGGCTGGAAGGTGGTTTACCTGACCCTCAACCTGGTCTGGAGGTCATATTGGAGAGCGACGAACCACCTGCAGTCGATGGCGCTATTGATGCTTCTGATTCCCGCTCTTTCTCCATCGGCGGCCTTCTCGGCCGTCTAGTCAACAGAACCGCAAGGTTCTTCTTGGGCATCCTCGAATGGATACTCCATATCATAACCCTCGTATTATTCACGCTCGGGCGCATCTTGGGACTTACAGCGAATATCTTCTTCCGCAAACCGACTACACTCGTTCGCTCCCTTGACCCGCAATCGTTCATTTATTTCGCCGTTGCAGCCCTTGTCGTCTATCTTGCATGGTCCAATCTCTATGCCCCACTTTCTCAACTGCTTCCCCATCGTTTCTCTTCTCGCCCGTATCTTGCACCAGAAACGCCTATCACGAACCTTGATGAACTCGTTGCGCGGTTGCAGAACATCGAATCCGCACTCTCTGGTCTCTCGTTAGACCAACAACGAGCGCGAGCTCAACAGGACCTTGAGGCGCGTGCCCACGGAGAGGTCGTGAATAGAATATATGCTCTTGAAGCGCGCGTGCGCGAAGAGACGAGACGAGTGGCAGAAGCAGAGACCCACCTCCAAGCGTCAACAAGTCAAGGTCTCTCGGACGTCAAGAGACAACTCGACGCGCTCCACGCACAACTCAGCGCAGTTGAATCTGTTCCGCGAGGGACGTCTCCACCTCCCTTACCACCCCCACCAACTAGTGACGAAGAAGCACGCAGACAGCTGAAGCTGCTCGAAGATCGTATGGGCAGCATTGAAGGCGGAGTCAAGGAAGCCCTCGAACTCTCTAAGAGTACTGTCAAAGAGTCGGCGCCCTCTGGACCAGCGTGGTGGTCCAAACTTTCCTCCGCCGTCAGCTCTGGCAAGGGTCTTGTCATCAAGTCCAACGATGGCACTGATATTACTGGCCTGATATCCCACCTTGTTGATACCGCCGTCGTGCGGTCCACCACACGCGACATCGTTTCCCGCGCTGACTTTGCCCTACACTCTGCGGGGGCTCGTCCTATACCAAGTCTGACGTCGCATACCCTCGAGATGCGTCCGGCCACGTTGCGCGGGACAGTGCTCAGCTGGCTGACTGGCCATGGACGTGAAATGGGCCGGTCTCCGATCACGGCGCTACACCAAGACACCCACAGCGGGCTCTGCTGGCCCATGAGCGGCGACTTTGGTCAGCTCGGCGTTGCACTCTCTTTTCCTGCCTATATCACCGATATCACGATCGATCATGTCGCAAAGGAGGTCGCGTTCGACCTTCGGACTGCCCCTCGGGACATGGAAGTGTGGGGACTCATTGAAGGAGAGGAAAACCTGGACAAGGTTGCCGCCTTCAGAGCAGAACGCGCCGCCCAGCGTGCAGAGGCTGTGAGAGCTGCCGAAGAATCTGGATCTCCGTTACCCGAAGAGCCTGACGAAGATGTCTACCCACCCACGCTTCCTGCAGATCAACCCTTTATCCGTTTGGCTTCCTTCACCTACGACATCGACGCGCCGTCCAACATCCAGACGTTCCCCGTGCGTCAAGAAATTCAGGATCTCGGTGTGGATTTCGGTATCGTAGCGCTCGTGATCAAGAATAACTGGGGCAGGAAGGAGTACACGTGTCTGTACCGGTTCCGTGTCCACGGCGAGCGTCTTGGTGGGACGCCACAACCGTCCATCCTAGAAGACTCGTGACCAACGTAAGATGATGCGGGAGTTGTACAAACCTTCCTTGATAGTTCCCCCTTTCTCTTTTTCTTGCATTTTTTTTTCTCGTGTGAAGCCCTCTCGTTTTAAAGGCGCTCCGTTTTCTGGTTTCTAGGTTATTCATCTAATACTACTCTCCGATTGTACTGATGACCGTGACGACAATCCAAATCTGCTTTCTACCATGTGTTCCGGAGTGAAAAATACAAGTCCACGGCTATGCAAGATTAGATCTGTTTGACCACACGGTTTTGTGCACGTAAGCGCAAGTGTATATCAATCAAAGTATGAGTCTTGCTGTACAGGGTATGATGAGGCACGTCTAAGATGGTATCAAGTACCGAGGATACTCTAGAGAGGTATCGGTCTTCTATACTGCTTGGCCCGTTGGTGCGTCAGCGACGACGGGCACAATGGGACCATCGCGAACAGCAACCTTGACATCCCACTCCTTGATGCCAACTACACCACCAAGTTCACGCCACACGCGCGTCATGTCCTTCCTGCGCATCTCCGACATGGAGAGAAGTGCAGGCCAATAGACCTCGTGCGTATACGCAAACGGCGCCTTGCCCAACCAACTGTCACTCACCAGCTGCTCTGGTTCGAACAGCTTCGCCTCGTCCTGTCCCTGATCCCGCGCCTCGTCAGAGCGCCACAAGCCCGCGTCGTCGGGGACGGGGTTAAAGATCATCTTGGCGCGCGTGACGGGGTCGATAAACGGGTTGATAAGCTTGTAGAACGCGTTGATGAGCCAAGGGAGGTGTGCGATGATCGCTGCGCCGAGGCGTTCGGGGTAGTGTGTTTGGAGGATGTGGAGGACTTGGCGCGCGGTGGAAAAGGACGGGTTCTTTGCCTTGTCGGCGTAGTCGATCATGAGTGCGATCGTCCTGTGAGACGCACGTTACGTGAGTGACGGGCCGAGAGAGAGATGGGAGGGAGAACACGACACGTACTCAACACCCGGACCCATGAGCTCGATGGCACGCTCCAGGAACCAAAAGACGAACTGGACCTGCCGCGGGCTCTCCTCGGTGTTTTGTCTGCTCGGACAGAGGTAGAGCGCGGGTCTGCCGTGCGTGTCGTAGCCAAAGATAAACTCTTTGCCGGTGACGGCCTCGGGCTCGACGTGCTCGGACGTGACGAAGGTGTAGAGCCCAAAGTCGCGCCGCCATTTGAGGGTGGCTTCGAGGCGCTTGATGCTCTCGGACACCTCGTGCTTCGTGGCGCGTATGTAGCGCAGGATGCATTCGTACGACTAGGGACGCGCGTGAGAGGATGAAGTCGAGAGAGAACAAGAAAGGGAAGACGAACGAGCCACATGCGTTCTTCTTCCATCAACGCGCCCTTTTCTGGTTCGGCGTCGGGGAGGACATAGTCCGGGTTTTGAAAGTGGGCGAGGACGCGGTCGTACTCTGCCTGCTCTTTCTCGGACAGGTCCTGGGGCGGGGCTGCGTTGGGATGAGACGGGACGGGGAGAGGTGTCTGGATGGGAGAAGACATGGCGACGGAAGCGAACACCTTACGTCCGACGGTGTTCGATTGATCAACGTCGCAGCACCTTGTTACTCAGCGCTCAGCATGTGCACTAACACTATTACCTGGGCCCGGTGGTGTTCATTATCGGGAATGCAGACCGTGCGAGGAGTAGGATCTGGTGACAGTGGTGTTTATTGCCCGATGTTGGCCCAGCACTGTCCACCCAAAACATTGTACTGCGAACTAATGATATACAACAAAACTACATGTAAAAAAACGAGTGGGCGTACGTAGGACCTCTTTATGTACTACCTTGCGTCCACAAATTGCCTCTTACAACTCCAAGCATTCACTTTCGACGAACGCTGTAACGGTTCCACTTTCATATTGTTTCTCGTGCTTCCTCACAATACCGAGGTAATGCCAGAATCAGACCATATCGGTGTTTGCAAACCAGGGTATATCAGTAGTGGCCCGGCTCACGGTTCGGCGACTCCGAAAGAGAATATTTCCTAGCCCCTGAGGTGCCCGGCCATACGAGTCCTCCAGCTAGAATTGTCAATTTTCGAGACTCTGAACCACACATTAGATGCCAGGTTCCTTCGTCCATTGACTCGATTTCGCTTGTTGACGGTTTGTTTGTCAGGTGGTTCGCTTCCGTGTCTACGCGTGCGATGGTCAACACAACCTCCCAGGCGAAGTCAACAAGAAAGTCGCTGCCGGGTCTGGCACATACACTTTACAGTGGACGGTGCACGTCGCAAACAAAAAGGCCGCATATATTGTATATCAAAGTTGGGCCGAATCGTCACCCGTGGCATCTTCGATCTGATTTCGGCACTGTTCTAACAGGTCGCTATGCCGATCCACCAAGCACAACTCTACGCAATCCAAATGTTCAAGCAGACGTAAACACTGATCTTTTTGTGAAATACAGAGCTTCGATTGACTGTCCTTCACCAGCTCGATATTGACAAGCGCGATAAGCTCATCGTTGACCCTGGAGAAAAGTCAATCTCAGGTGGTACCGATTTCATCAATCTCAATGGGATATTTCAAGGATCGAACGAGAATGTGATGGACATCAATGATGTCTATCTCGGCCAGCTTCAGGTTGACGATGCGGACCACTTAATCTTCGTTCCCGGTAGCGGCCATGCCAAGAGCGTCGCAGACCCTAACAATTCTCAACCAGAGATCGTCTCCGAATATGACAGCGTCGATTGAATCGACACCACCTGTGACGGGATGGGTGAAAGTCAAGGTGGCTGCGGGAGACTTTAACAAGTAAGCTAGTTACACTTCTCTACTACTAGTTATTTGAAAGCGCCCACTACTCTGTATAATATCATAGAGGACATATACTAGCGCGCGGGGAGACCTCCGACGCCAGTCGAATACAACTTTTACGAGGACATATGGCCGGTCTTAAACATTGATATCATGGACGAACAATGCAGCCCTCCAGGGCCATGGTTAGTGGAGTACATGCCTGCGCGTAACAACCACACTCACGACAACAGGTCCATCTAGTAATGGACATTTCTCATCCGAGAAAGTCATTGCGACCCTCCAGAGCGACAACAAGGAGAAGAAGGACACTCTGAAGACGCGGATCTTCGAAAAGCTTCGGAAACCTGATAATGAGGATCCGAGCCAAGCGGACACGAGGTGCATGCCACGCCTTTCTGGCGACAAGGGCAAGTCTCATGCCATGCTGCTCAAACGAGATCTAACGTCTTGTTATTGTTCAGACGATATGCCACAACCGGGTTCATTTCCGTCCGATTTGCAGCCTAATATCAAGAGGTTCGCTGCACTCACTAAGCTCCAGTACGAGCGCTTTAGAAAATGGAAGGACGACACAGAATTCAAGTCACTCATTTGGCCAGAGCCCAGTCATCAGAGACTCGAGGACTTCACTGGGGAACAGCCCGAGTACCTTACGCGCGCCATCTTGGAGACGACTATTGGAGACTCACTGCACCCTGGAATCGAAATGCACTGGTCCGCGAAACTACCATCGACCGTGAGTCTTGCTGCTGCATCCTTCATTACTAACAACCATGACTCGTTTGACAGTATGATTTGAACGTCTCGAACTTGCAGCCTCCTTTTAGACTGAACCCTCGTGTTAAACCTGGTGACGTCACTTGAGGGCTCAGTCTACCCTGGCAGTGCGACTTCCAGATGTGTGACATACACTGGTAAGTCAGAACTATCCACGAACCAACCCGAGGGTCTCTTACCACTTGATTGAAGGTGGCCATCCGTCCATCCGGATAATGTTGTGCCAAAAGTAACCTATGAGAACACCATGGGCAAATCCGGCAGGCAGGAACAGTTCGATACGGCTGTGACGACGCGAAAAGACTGGACAAGAGGATTCCGCCAGATGCTTAAGTGTGAGGTTTTGTCAATACTGCTTCCGGTTTCACATTTTGACGTCCATAACAGTGGGCCAAGGGCGGACCACTACTGATGCACCCTTGTTTGCAAACACCGATATGGTCCGATACTGGCATTACCTCGGTATCGTGAGGGAGCACGAGCAACAATATGAAAGTGGAACCGTTACAGCGTTCGTCGAAAGTGAACGCTTGGGGTTTTAAGAGGCGATTTGTTGACACAAGGTAGCAAAGAGGTCCTACGTATGCCCACTCGTTTTTTTTACATGTTTTTGTTGTATATCATTGGTTCGCAGTACAACGCTTTGGATGGACAGTGCTGGGCCAACATCGGGCAATAAACACCACTGTCACCAGATCCTACTCCTCGCACAGTCTGCATTCCCGATAATGAACACCATCAGGCCCGGGCAATAGCGTTAGCGCACATGCTGAGCGCCGAGTGGCAAGGTGCCGCGACGTTGATCAATCGAACACCGTCGGACGTAAGTTGTTTGCTGGCAGTCGCCATGTCTTCTCCCATCCAGACACCTCTCCCCGTCCCGTCTCATCCCAATGCAGCCCCGCCCCAGGATCTGTCCAAGAAAGAGCAGGCAGAGTACGACCGACAGTAAGCTCACGCCACACACACGTCATGTCCTTCCGCCGCGTCTCTGACATGGAGAAGAGCGTGGGCCAATAGGCCTCGTGTGTATACACGAACTGCGCCTCGCTCGACGGGTCGATGAATGGGTTGACGAGCTTGTGGAACGCGCTGAAGAGC
>JBBPMA010000937.1:0-15119 GCA_038090075.1 Xanthoconium purpureum | reverse complement strand
CGAAAGGTATGTAGATCGAAATATCCTATCCTTGAAGATGGAAGACTGATTACTCATGCAGGTGGCCTCCAGCAGTCCTGGATGCCAGTCATTTATGGTGCTGCCCCTGGGCCAGATTCTGCACATTCCCACGCGAAGCGGATGTTCGCCAATCTGACTATTGATTGGAAAGGTGCGGCTCGCAAGAAGAACACGGCCGCCACGCGCATCAAGAAGAAGAAGGGAAAGGGCCAGCGCGCTGAAGAGGCCATTAACCTTGGGGACGACAACGCTGTTCAGACTGCCGTGGCTAAGCACAAGAATCGCGCCGCCCCAGCTGGTGACGTCGTCGATCTGACTGAGAGTCCGGAGCAGAAGGATGGCGGTTGCAGACAGATGGAGGTCGTGATCACACGGCCAGTTAGAAAGGCTGTGAAGCGCAAGTTGGAGATCGAAGAAGAGAAGGAACAGGTGGATCTAAGCTCCCCATCGGGATCGGAGTATCAGCTGGAAGACGCAGGGGATCAGCCAGAAGACGCAACGGATTTGCCCCAGGATGCCGAGAACGATGACGATGGAAGCTCAGTTGCCAAAAAGGAGATAGATGCCTCCCCTGGTCCTTCGCAGAAGGGACTCGTCTCAAAAGGAAAGTGTAAGGCTTCCTACGTTGAACCCCTTCCGAGGAAGCGCGGGCGCGCGGGTTCGAGAAGTTTGTTCAATTCTTCGGACGAGTCAGATACCAATGCGAGCCCCTCAAGAGACAACGCTTCGCAGGTCACTCAGTCCGCTGTCATCAACCCTGCTAGCGCCATTCCCATTGTACCTGTACAAGATGGTGAGGCTCCTGATGTGACCATGAGTCAGAGCAATGAGGTCGGTGCCACTGCTGCGGACGTCTCTTCCCCCCCCAATGCCATCCTCTCCGTTCCTGTTACGACTGTGACTCAGGACGGTCAGGGAATCATCTGTCCCACTGTGCCTCCCGTTCCCTCCGTGCCCGAGCCTTTCCCTCTGGCAACGGCTCCACTGGAACGACCCCAACCGAAGCCACACCTGGTGACAAAGGCGAATTTACCTCGCAACATGGTCGATGATGGCGAGGATCCTTTTGATCTGCACAAGAAAAAGCAAAAGATTGCCTTGGCCACGCCGGTGGAAATTGTCGATGCGGGTGTCTCGGAGCTTCAGGCTGCCGAAGAAGGTCGCGCTAACAGTACTCAGGTACAGGTGAGACAAATGGTCCCTGCTGCTCCCATGATCGCTCCTGCCCCTGTTGCCGCTCCTGCTCCCAATGTTGCTCCCATTTGCATCCCCATTTCCACTCCTGTGGTCGCTCCCATTGCCGTTGCCGTTCCTGCTCCTGTGGCCATTCCTGCTCCCCCTCCCATGACGGCTGCGGCACCCGTCGCCATGCCTGCTGCCAGGACTGCAGGTGACCATGGGGACAGTGATTCCGTCATCTCTGAACATGTGGTCTTTCCCCAGGCTATAGTGGAGTTTCATTGCAAAGAAAGACTGTAGTTATAGTACTCTACCTGTTGCAAATTCGCCTGTAAGACTTGTATTGCAACATCTTGTGCCATGATCAGGCTCAGAAAGATTGCATAGCCCCCAGACTGCTGAGCATTGCAATGCATCGTGTGCAACCACAACCCCCATTGCAACATTGCCCGTCTCCCCCTCTTTGATCCCATTGCAACAGGTCCACTGCCTGCTCTGTTCCATTTATATTGCAACACTCGTTCTCTGCCCTCTCTCGGTAGGCCCGCTCACTGGCTTTTTTGCAACGCTTGCTCACTGCCTTCTCTGCACAGTCCGTTCCCATCCAGCCGTCCTCAGGCCTCAATCCCAATTGCAACACTCCCCCCCTTCCTCTCTGTTGCAACGTTTTGCAACGTAGCCACTCACATCCAGGTCCACTCTGTCCCATTTCTATTGCAACACTCGTTCTCTGCCCTCTCCGCACGGTTTGCAATACTCCCCCCCTCCCTCTCTGTTGCAACGTTTTGCAACGTAGCCACTCGCATCCAGGCCCGCTCTGTCCATTTCTGTTGCAACGCTTGTTCTCTGCCCTCTCTGCACAGTCTGTTCCCACCCAGCTCCCGAATCTGATTGCAATACACTCCCCCCCTCTTCATTTCCATTGCAACGCGTCCATTCGCATCCAGACCCATCCGGCCCTTCAATTAGCTTGCAACGCTTGCGCAGGTTGCAACGATTCCCTCTCTGCCCTCTCCACGCTGCAAACACATCCACTTGCGGGTCATAAATATCACGTCAGTAACACAGCAAGAAACCCTGGTCAGTATGTACTTGTCCCCTCCACTCACCAATGACCTCTCATCCGCTTGACAGCGAAAATGGGTCACTGAGGTATGTACTTGTTCCTCCCGCTCACTGACGCCCCCTCATCTGCTACACAGTGCGGGCCCGCGATTCTGATCGCAATACATTTTCTTGGCTCTCCAATCTGTTGCAACGTCTGCGCACCGTCCATTCCTACACGGCCCTCTTCTGGCCTCAATTCTGATTGCAATATTCCTCCCCCCTCACTTCATTTTCATTGCAATGCATCCATTCGCATCCAGGCCTGTTCGGTCCGTCTATTTCTATTGCAACACTTGCTCTCTGACCCTCTTTGCACAGTCTGTTCCTACTTAGACCTCAATTCTCATTGCAATGTTCTTTTTTATCGCAACGCTTATGCACGGTACATTCTCGTCTAACATTCATCACGCTTTAACTCTAATTGCAATACCCTTCTCCCCTTGTTTACTTTCGTTGCTATGTGTCCGCTTTCTCAGCCCTTCTAATTCAACGCTTGCTCTCTACCCCGTCTGCACGGACCATTTTGATTACGATACACTCCCCCTCTTTATTTCAGTCGCAACCCATTCATTTACATCCGGGCGCGCTTGGCCCTTCAAATTTGCAATTCTTGCGCACGGTACATTCCCACTTCTGTGCTTACGCCGAGTTTTTGGGTGAAGATACTTTGTCAAATGTCAGACGTCCATTTTTGACGGTACTTTCTTATCGTCAGCCACAATAGCAACTTCAATGCAACTGCTCAATTCATTTATGTAGTGCTTAGATACACATAACTTGTATGCTAGAACATGTATAAATCGAACCCAAAATGTGACGCCCAAGAATATCATGCCTTTGATTTTTGTTTCCTGCAAGATGATCAGCTTGAAAGCAAAAGGAATGATCACGAAGAACATACTTGGCCGCTCCTTGGCCATTTACAGGGCCTCCACTTGCCGCATGCTTTTTACCTCTCGGCGTTGCATTCTTGTTGGCAGGTGGTGGTACACAATTCTCCTTGCCAACAACTCCAATCGCATTGTCTCTCTGTGCACGCTGAGATGGGATTTGCTTGCGCTTCAAGCGTCCCGAATTTCCTTCGTTGTTTTTGGCGTCAACATTCGAGCCGGAGGGATGTTGAGGGATGTTGACGAGCCCAGGTTCTGTCGGTGGCTTTGGAGGAGCCAGTGGCACCTGCACGGTTGCAAGTGGACCGGGTGATTGCATTGGTGGCGCTGGCAGTGTTGGCACCGGTGCAATTTGGGTATTGGGAGCAGTCGAGGTCAGAGGCAGCTGAACTAACCCGTTAACGCTGTCGTTCACTTCAGGCAGCGCTTGGGTTCCACAACTGAACTGCAGGGGTTGGTATGGGACGAATGATGCAGCAGTGGCTTCTCCAGATCCAGCCGAGGAGCCCATCACTGACAGGCCTTCTTGACTTCCGAAATTGAACTGTGGGAGTTGGTAAGGTGCGAACGACGTAGGCTGAGTGTGGGTCTGATGGAAGGCGTTCAAGGAGTAGCCCGCCCAGCCGGCCTGAGGGTCCCAGTTCATGGACATATCGAAGGGAGGGGTGGCGTCCGAGAGAAGGTCCATAAACGAGTCCTGGAACACCGGAACGCTCTCTCCCCCAGACCAGAACCCATCGGATGAGTCAAACGGAGGCGCCATGGCGGGAGACGATGACGGGTGCGTCAGATAGGGACCCTGGGAAGTCACGATGCTTTGAGGTGTTGCAATGTTGGGCGGCGTTGCAACGAAAGCGGTTGGTACTGCAACATTGGTCGGCGTTGCAACGAAAGCGGTTGGTGTTGCAACATTAGTCGGCGTCGCGTTGGTTGACAGCGTTGCAACGTTGGCCGGCATCGCAGAGTGGGTTGACGGCATTGCAACGTTGGTCGGTGATGCAACGCCGGTGCTAGGTTGAGTGGCCGTTGTAGGAGCGGGGGGTATAAAAGACGAGGCAGGCGTAGGATTTTCTTCGCCGTCCTCCCCCTCAGCATCATCCACGTTCATATCCTCCTCCTCCTCGTCCTTCTCCTCACTCGCTAGTTCGCACGCTGCAGACACCTCTTCCCCAGTGTCTCCCTCAACGCCTGGACCCGCTGGCGCTCCAGCATCCTTCGCTACGTCCAAGTCGACCCTGGTGTCAGAGTCTGTTTCCGTGACGTCCATGGCTGGCTCTGGGGCCTGGGACTTCTGTGTGCCATTGAATGGTTGCATGCCAGCTACACACACAGTTAGTATGTGTTGCCCTTCCGCCGAAAAGCTAATACTTACCTCCATAGACGCTGTTCAGAAATTCCCCATACGCTTCGACAAGAACAGTATCGTACTTGGGGTAGGCGTCCGAGAAGTCCTGTCCCCGCTGATCCGTTCCGATGTGGAGACTGTCATTATTGTATAATTGGTAAGCATGTGCATGTCCCAGTGCAGGCCACAGAACGATGCTAACCTAGTAATATGATTGCCTTCTTCCGGCAAGATAGGATCGGGTCCTCCCATAATCACACTGAATGACCAGCCGGTCTTCTTGACTAGGTGCTCCAACACGCGGTGGAGCGTTGGTGCGACCTCTTGAATATTCCTAGGACCAGGTAAGCGACCGTTATTATTTGAAGACATAACGTACTAACCGTCGAATGCTCAGTGGATCCACCTCGATGCTGTCATCGTCCTCGTTACCCTTGTGGAGTTCTGCCCTCTGCTTTGCTTGCACCAGCTTAAGTTCGTCGATAACCTCCGGCAACTCGTTCATGAGCGCAATTTCGATCTTCTTTCGTATCGTGACGATGTTGGATCCCGCAGGGACTGTACCCTTGACGCGTGATACGTAGTGAGTCTTGGAGTAGATCTCCCAGAGCTTGCTGGCGCGCTTTTTGGGCCGCATCATGTCGTTGAGGAGACGTGCAAGCTTGTTGTTAGCAACCCGGCTGTCACCCGCACCAGCGTGCCAACGCATCCATTGCTGGATTTGCTAGATACGAAATGAGCTACGGATGCCGGTGATGAGAAAAAAGTGAACTCACTTTGTGACACTTGTCCACGGCTTCCTTGAGCACGCGATTTTGTCCCTCGTCCAGTTCTTGTCCTAGTGGAACGTCTGGCAAGGCTGTCGCCTGTTCGGGCCAGAGATCTTTCCACCTTTGGAACAGGCCGGGCCAGCATTTCTTGTACGCTTTGCTGCCAATTCGAACGTATTCTTTGAGCTCTTCCTCGAGGAACACTCTTTGCTCAGGAGTCGCCCAACCGGCAGGTGCCATCGGTATGAGAGTGAGTATAGGTCAATTGGTGGAGGATGTGAAGGGGGTGGGGATGAGAGCGCGTCACCAAGGTTCCGACGGGCCTTATCTGTCTGCCACACCACCACAATCAACAAAGTGTCCGGTCCGGTGCCTCTGCCATCTGCGTTGACTTCGAACTAAGCACGATTCAACAAGATACAATCGGACAGATGAGATCCTCATGAACATCTTCGATACAGTTCCAACGGGCCTTGTCTGCCACAGCATCGTGATCAACAAAGTATTTAGGCCGGTACCGCGATTCTAACAAACATCCTCGGAACTTTGGTAGAGTAAGAGCCCACGATCTTGAAGATCTGAGATGCTGTTTCCCTCCATAGCATTCAGAAGCAGATCTTCAAGGACGTGTATCACCACACGAAGCTTCTGAGCTATGTCAGCTCCATCATTGCCTTGTGGTGAAGCTAATCGAACAGCGCGCAACTGAGATTCGAGCTGTGTGACAGTGGTGACGGCGCTATTGATGTTCGAGTAATCACCACTTTTCAGATACTCATTGCACAGGGTCTCTGCAAACTGGCGGGACGACCGTCCAATTGCGTGTTGGAGAGCGAGCTTGATTTGTTTCGTGGCATCGTCTAACTGAGTAGCCGTTTGCTTTGGCCGTCCGGCACTGTTACAATGCATGCATCCATCTCAGTTTTACTATATCTAGGTTCAACTTACCATCGGGACAGTATGCTAGGCACTCTGGGTTGGCCAAGCAACGGGACAGTATCAGAGTGCCGTGATCTGATTACAAGCTTTACTGGGGTATTGGTGGAGAATGTACCCGATGTTTACTTACTTTCCGTTCACTCTGTTACTAACACGTCTCGCTTGAATCATTTGATTGATTTTCTTCTTGTGGCTGCGAGAAGAGTCAGTCATCAGGCTCACAAAGCACCACCTAGTCGTACGTTTCGTAGTATTTTGCACGGTAGGAATGTGTGGCAAGTACTCGTTCCTCTGGAGTTTTGTATAGTTTGGGCCGGCCCATGAGTACTGAGTGCTTAGACAATGGAAGCATAGCGTAGGTGATTCGGGTAGAGCCGACTCAGACGCGTGCAGCAAGGACTTTCCCTGGTGTATAGGAGAATTACTCGATAAGCATGATCACTGACGAAAATACACCTGCACATATACACATATGAGCTGCTGAAAATGTCCGAGTCCATGTCCATATACTAGAGTAACGCCGGACTGTATATGATACATAGTTACGAACACAATTGTACTAAATAACACAGGACTGTATACGAGAGTTATGTAGAGAACACGATTCCCGAAGCAGATATACCCATCATGGCAAGCGAGTTCATGTACTGCTTCGCACTGTAGGGTTGTATAGGAGTTTTACATGAAATCAATTCCCAGTCGATTGCTGAATAGAATGTCACACACCAACGTACATTACATGGCGTGTTGTTAGCAGTACACTATTCCAGTCACAATAAACATATGGCAAGATAAGTTGGGACAGGGCACAAGATTTATTCATCGTTCAACAAACTACGATGGTATTACAAAAACACGGTGGCCGGAGGCATTTTACCCGCACCACCAACAACCCCGTTGTCAATCGCGGTCACAATCATCTGACGCCCTTGAGAGATGGTAGTGCCCGGATCAAGCCGGCGATATGTTGCACCACCCACGCGGTTGACCAAAGGGTTTGCATTCTCCCTATTGGACCAATGTCAGGCACTGTAAACCCAAATATAATATTTCCTTACCAGTTCGAGAACACACCAACCATCTTACCCCTGGTGATCAAGTAGAACGGCTCCTTTTCACCCTCAAACGGGAGGACAAAGTTGATGCGCTTGTAAACAGCGACATAGTGTCCAGACGGGACTCTTTGCACCACCTCGGACTCGTTGGGTACCGGGGGAGCTTCTCCGATGCTCGGGGCATCGCTGGCCACGCTGGCCGAAGTCGGGACCTCTGGCACAACCCCGGATTCGTCTGGTGCTGGGGGAACTCCTCTGATGCTCGGGGCATCGCTGGCGGAAGTCGGGACTTCTGGCACAACCTCGGATTCGTCTGGTGCTAGGGGAACTCCTCCGATGCTCAGGGCATCACTGGCGGAAGTCGGGACTTCTGGCACAACCTTGGATTCGTCTGCGCTGGCTGAGCTGGCTGAGGACAGCAAGTGGGGAGGAGAGCCACATATATCTAAAAGCAGTTAGCATTAGCGGATTTGGGTGTGTGTTTGATTGCGAACGCTTACCAGAGGGTTGGGTCAGGTTGGTATCCGTGGCGATTTTGCGGATTGCGACGATGATTTCGGCAGCACGTTCTTCTGACAACTGCGTGCCTTGCAAAAGCTCCGCAAGGGCTTGATGATAGCGTGGTTATTAGTAAAAAAGAGAGAGTTACGCGGTAACGTCACGAACCATCCATAGTGTTATTCACCAAGATGGAACCTGGCGTGTCGTTAGAAGAACGTGCACTTGAGTCAGCGGTGGTCATGGCAATAGTAAGCACGGACGAAGAGAGTAGCGAGGGCTGTGAGATGAGTGAAGGTCAGGGTGGGGGGGAAATGGAGCAGTGACGGACCTTTTAAACGTCTTTGGTGGCTGCTTTGAACACAATGGGGGCAGCCCTGCAGTAATCGTTGCAGATAGCCTTGGAACTGTGGCGGCATGAAAGCGAGGACCGAGGATACCATGCACTCGGTGTTCTTGGAGTTCGTCCATCGGAACTGTGGCGGCATGAATGCAAGGACCGAGGACACCATGCATCTCGGTGTTCCTGGAGAATAATTTCGATTAGGGTGAGAATTATTGCGAATCATCTACCGACCTTCAGTTTATCAGGGAAGATTCGTTGTCCTCGAGGCTGGTGCATGGGCAGTAACCAATGGCGAAATTGACTGGGGCTTGTTTACTTCGTGTCTAGTGCACGGCGACCTGGCAGCGTAAGGTTCTTGAGATGTAATTGGTACCTGTGGTTGAAGTATCGTAACTGAGAAGTATGGTTCTTGTGCAACTCGCACTCACCTGGCGTTAGCAAGCTTCTAACTTGAAAGGATGCGGTAAGTGCGGTGCTGGTGTAACTCCCACACGTTGCAACATCACTCAGGCTAGTGTATCCCAGCAGCGTAAGATTCTTGAGACGTAATCAGTGCCTCAGGCTGTGGCGGTAAGTGTATTGTAACCGAGAAGTGCGGTTCTTGTGCAACGCAACCCAGCGTCTGACAATTGCGGTGCTGGTGTAACATCGCTCAGCGCTCAGCCTAGTGTATGGTGCTGTGGCGTGTTGCAACACCTTTAGGCTACAATGGCGCATGCTGAGAAAACCCAGCAACTGGAAGAAAGCTCAGGTAAGTGCTAGCAGAAAAAACGTTCGTTGTTTTCTAAATTTCGCTGTCTCAACAGTGCCACGTCGTGGTCTCCGTTTCAAAAATGTCAGGGGATTCAAGGTTCATGATCACGCGCAAAAGACGAACTCAGCCTTTGGGCGCTATACCAAACTATGCAGGAATGCCACTGGACTTCTACGTGTCGACAAAAAGAAATATGCCCTAAAAGCTCAAAACGGTGCCACCGAAGAGGACTTGTCACCTCTCCCTGCGCCAGATCATTACATCGATGACGTCAACCTCGTTCCTATGGATACGCTTCCTCCGGAGACTGACCTCAGTATCCTTGGTGAAGAGCGACCAAGGAAACGGTATGCGTCGGTGAGTGGATATCTCCCAAAAAAGTCTCGCGCTTGACGCATGGTACCCAAGGACAACCCAATCCTGGTGTGGGCACAAGACAACCAGCAGGACTTCCTCGACGAACTCTTACGTTTGGAAGGGAGGTGCGGGAACCCCACACTATGCTCAGCTTGCAATACATCACCAGCTTCAATGCGATGTTCCGATTGTCTCGGCGCTGATATGCTGTGCACCGCTTGTTTGGTCCAAAGACATCAAGCAACACCCTTGCATCGCGTAAAGGTGGGCTTGAACTGAACAAGATCTCATTCGGTTGGCGCTGATTGATCATAGCAATGGAATGGCAACTACTTCGAGAGAAAAAATTTGAAGGATCTCGGCCTAAGAATTCAGCTTGGACACCCACAGGGCGACAAGTGTTATCGGCCCATCCCAGCCGTCAAAGACGATTTTGTCATCATTCATAGCAATGGCGTCCACTCCGTCGGGGTCGACTTTTGTGGTTGTGAACTTGCAGAGCTACCGTCGCGTCAGCTGCTCCGCAAGCGATGGTTTCCTGCAAGTTCTGACAAGCCTCGCACGGCAGTATCGTTTGCCATCCTCAAGCTGTTTCACCTTTTATTGTTCGAGTCGAAGGTTTCCGCATACGAGTTTTACAATACATTGATGCGCCTGTCGGATAACACAGGACTTGGGGACACAAAGGTACGTGTTGATATGTCATACTATATAGAATTTACCTAATTGATACCAGGATCGCTACGAGCAGTTCCTACGTGTCATCCGAGAATGGCGTCACCTCAAAATGTTGCAACGCTCGGGTCGAGGACACGACAGTGGCGGTGTAGAAGCGACTGGGGAGGGTGAGTGTGCAGTGCTTTGTCCAGTGTGCCCTCAGCCTGGTAAAAACCTTCCTGCCGAGTGGATGGAAGCACCACCGGGGAAACGGTAAGCTCTTGTGGAAACGAACCATTTGTAATACTTACTTGCAATAGACGCAAATTTCCGACTGAAACGCAAGGCAGTTTCAAGTGACGCAATTGATCCTGGGTTGAGCCGTGGATGGGCTTACTTCGTGGAAGAGACTGCATACAAGTCTTATCTTAGCAAACTCATCAACGAGCCGCAACCCGTATGTTGTACAGGTGGTGCACCATGTTGTGTACTAATCTTGCATTGTAGAAAAGTAATTGTTCCAGCCACAGTGCAGTGAATGCAGCGGACACGAAGGCAACAGCCGGCCTCGCTGCAACAGGCGTCGGGACTGTTGATTGTGCCCAACATGGTTTCAAGCTCCCATGCAGAGTTGGGGATCTCCAGAAAGGCGAAAAGTAGGTCGCCATGACTATATGATTTATGACGGCTTAGATTCCGATCACATCGCATTAGATATGTCAATATGGACTATATTTTATTCTCTGCGCTACGTCCCTTTGTTGCATTGCTTGTACTCAAGATATCGTATGACATTGCGTGTCAATGGTACAAACATCTATGGAGCAGAATGGCACGCACTCCCGAAGCATGGCATGTCGATCACAAGGTTAAGGATATCACGTTTCTCGTGCCTAAATTCCATCTTCCTGCCCATGTCACCGAATGCCAGTGGCTCTTTTCCTTCAACCTTGTCCGAGGTGTTGGCCGAACAGATGGCGAAGCGCCAGAACGTGGATGGGCCGATATCAATCCCACAGCATCTAGTACAAAAGAGATGGGCCCTGGTTCTCGGCGTGACACGATCGACGATCACTTTGGTGACTGGAATTGGAAGAAGGTGATCAGCTTAGGTAAGTTTTGATGAACCGGTGCGAGCTCTGCTGTCTCATCACCATGGTAGGCACCATGATTTTGTCCAAAATACAAGAAGCCGTTCCAGAGCGTAATGACCACTGTGAAGACTTTGTTGCGTTGACCGACTTCCTCTCCTCAAAGTACCCGGACCTCGTATCGACTTGGGAGCGAGAGGTTCAGGAATGGGAATACGACTCAACAAAGCATAATCCATTCAAAGTCAAGTCACACGGTGAGTCTCACTTCTTTGCGTATAATCTGGCTGACTAGTTCCTAGAAATTACTCAAGCAAGTATTCGCCTGCGCCTTGCCGTAGAGGACACCGTGGCCGCTAGTAAAGCAACACAGCCACCATTGCACACGGAGGTCACCCCAAGCATCCTCATAGACACTGGCATTGAGCTAGAGGAACAACAGTAAGTTTCATTCAACCATCCGGTCCAGCAACTGCTGATCCCGGTGTCAGGCGACGTTTGATAGCCAAAACTGAGAAGCTTGGACAGCACGCCACCGATACACAGAAGGCACAGCTCCAGCAAAGAGCCAACACACTGATGCGACGGATCGATACCTGGGAAAAAATACAAACCCTTTTCATTCCTGGAGTCGCCAGTCTATGAGAAGCAGCAAGAGAGAAAGCAGAGACGCTGCACTCCAATCTTCTTCAACGCCCTCAAGATTTCCCTCTCTTTTTGCCATCGTCCATCGCACGCAGCGTGAGCTGCAATGAGACCCTCGAGCAGATCGAGTGGAAGCTCCGAGAGGGTCAGGCGCATGACGCTCTGAATGAGCTGCGACAGGCACTACGGTCAAAGGCTTACATGCTCCGATTCAAGGATCGTTTCTTGCGGGGGCAGGGTGCCAATACGCGTGCGTGGAACTGCCTCAAAAACATTGACGGGAAAGTACTAGCCAGTGCCAGCAAATATCGCGCAGCGTATCGCGCCCTCGTAGTTCTGGGCGGGCTCTTAAACAAGGTTGGATGGAAAAACCAACTTCGGCATCTAGCAGACGAGGATATCCGTTCAATGACGGATGGGACCGATGACGCTCGAAGTGAAGGCCGGAGAAAATTGTCGTGGATATGGTTGGTTTGTGGATACTCCGAGGGTGCTGTGGAGGACGATGACGAAAGCGTGCAAGATGGTACGTACATACTCAAATATGACGATCTAACTCTAATTACATGACCTATAGCAATCCGCATCGAGTGGTGCCGGGCACGGGCACGTGCGAGTCGGTGGACTGAAGAAGTGGACCTACTGTTTGAAGAACAGGAGAGAGTCCTCCGCTTCCTAGGCTGGCACGCGGACTGGTGGACTGCCAAGGCAAATGCGCGGGTGGTTGATGATCCCACCCTGGCAGATGGGCTGAGAGCGTATGCCGAACGACAGGCCTCTATACGACATGCCCTCAAACAGCGATTCCAACATGTGTGGAGAAACATGCACTACTTCCTCGCGATAGCTGACAAGGCACAGGCGGGAGTGTCAGATGTTATGGATACTACTGTGACTGAGCTTGTTGCGTCTACGTAGTGTTGTATATGTTTTTTTGCTATATAATTCACCCGACTAGTGATGCAATTTTCTACCTAACAAGTCGAGGTCGCGGTGTCCCATTGCAATAAGGCCCTCGGTCGGAAAGATATTGCATGGCTTCAACGCGATGCATCGCTAGCACTTGCATTGTTAGGCTGACGTGATTATTGCAACAAATTGTACATGGTTTGTTGCTTCGCTTCAAGACGATGCATCGCTGACACATGCAACGCGTTGCAGACGTGATTATTGCAACAACCTCACTCGCGCCTTATTGCAACAACCTCGCGCGTCCCCTATTGCAACAAATTGTATGTGGTTTGTTGCTTCGCTTCAAGACGATGCATTGCTGACACATGCAACGCGTTGCAACGTTGGGAAGCTGCGGTCATGCAATGGTGGCGGAGTAGTTCTTGCAATGAGTTGCGGTCCCAACAGTGCGTTGCAAACAAGAGGAGAGCGGTCAACCCTGCTAACTGTCCCCCCATCAGGCCCCCAACTTGGTTGCTCCCTCTCATGGAAAACGACACTGCGGACGTTGTGATCAGGTTGTCTCTGCCACGGAGTGTGAGCCTCCATTCAGTCACTCTGAAGTGCGAGCATTTGGGGCCTGTGGTAAGTGCACAATCGACGTCGTATGAATTGTATTGGGAAACTCAACAACGTACAGACGTTTCAGGTCGATGTGACTCCGAGTCGGGGTAACTCGATTAGCGCCTCGCACTCTTCTGACAACGGATCGCCTTCCCCTACGCCTGATGCTGCCTCCAATCGCATGGCCTCAGATGACCCGATGTCGATGTATGAGACTGAGGAAGAGAGGAAGGCGCGGCTGGAAGCACCTCAGTCAGTGAGATCGACCATGGTGAGTAATTCTTGCAGTTCATAGTGTCATGTCTAAGGCATTCATGCACAGAAAAAAAAAAGGACTGCGGATAACAACAGTCCAACACCTCGGCCTCCGTCTGACAGGCCTGCAAGGCACACTCGTTCCATGAAAAAATTGCCGTGAGCCAGGCTAGGAGTGATTGTTGGTGGGGCGACGCGCATGATGCTAGCACGAGTAGTACTACTACTAGATTTTGAAAATGCAATCTATGTTCCTGGATTGCACGAAAACAAAAGGATGGCCGTTTTCGTAACCGCCACACGCATACAACTTTGATGGAGTCATTCCACCCGCACTGTGACATAACCCTTGCAACGACCTTGCAGAGACTTAGGGTTGCAACAGAACATGCTCAGTAATTAGTTGCAAGGAATTGGGCAGGTGTATTAGTAATGTAGAGTATTTGTATTGCAAGGTACAGGTGAAATGGGAGGGAGCATGGGTTACAGTGAAATTTGCAACAGGGTGTACAGTAGTTACAGTATTGGTTGCAACAAGGCTCCAGGATGTGGTGACTCAGCAGTTCACGAGCATACGATCCGAGAAGTGTATCCACAGCGTTGTGGGTCAAAAGGTTTTTTTTTTTACTTTCATCTTGAGCTCCAAGCTCACACAGATTTAGCACCCTCCGAACTATCAGCTGGCCCCCTCGACGTAATTCTAGACTAGTCGTAGTTGTATTTATGTACCATACTGTTCAAAATGTACATTGTACTTTTAGTGTGTATGTGGACACACTAGTACTAGTACAAGACGGAATGCCACAGGCTGTGCTGCTCCGTGCCACGCTGGGGCATGGCTAAATCCTGGGGCCTCGGCTAAAAAAAAGGGTTAGTTTGCTGATGAATGGGTTTGGCAGCTCAAAGTCTGACGTATGGGCATATCGTGGTGCATGTTTAGAGGCAGGGACAGGTCTAAAGTCTTGTGGACTTTAGAACATCCTTGTGTGTAATGAGTGCATGGTGGGGCGGACCATGAACTGAGCGGGGAGACAGTGCAAAGAAGCAAGTGGGGAGAGAGACGTGGGCGCTTGGGGGCATTGACTAGAATGCAGCAACAAGACCATTAATACTGTTGGATAGGATAGGAGTGACGGGCGAAATCTCGAGATGGACGGTGGCAGTTTGGCAAATGGGTTTGTCATCGTCACAGACACTACTGGCGCAAGTGCCAACACATTCCCAGATGCGCTGTTCGTCAAGGTTCAGGCCCATTTCCCAGATGCGAGAGAGCCAGCATACCTTTTTTTACTGTCCTGGTCTGACCTTGCCGGTGGTCTATGGCGCGATGAACCTGGGCGAGTGCGATGTGCGCGATCACCCCGATGTGGTGGGGGCGAGGGTGTATGGTCTAAAGACACGCCTGCTTACAAACAAGTCTGAATAAGGAAAGTGTCTATGTTGAGGCACCATGAACCGTTGGCAGCGGGGACGGGGAGGATACATGGGCGACGGAGGTCGGTTTCACGAAAAAGGCTCAGAAATTGCTGTACACACAGATTGGTATGAGCGAAGAAGCCAAGGACGGAAGAAAGTGGAAGTCGGAATGATGTACTGTCGCAGTGAGGTAGGACTCAGACATGTAAAGTGCGATTAAGTGGTGGTTTGGCGGAGTAAAGTAAAATAAGTGCGGTGGCTCGAAAAATTGACACGCTG
>JBBPMA010000936.1:0-12158 GCA_038090075.1 Xanthoconium purpureum | reverse complement strand
CAACTAGCGGCAGTCCACTGTCAATGTTGTTGGGGTCAAAAGAACAGGTTGCATGGTGTTTTGCCAGAGTGGAGTCATGGTGGCGTAGCCAAATGGCATTGTGGAGTATACTTCAGATCTCGGACATGACAAGCTGTAGATCGAGTCATACTGTTCTTAGCTTGTATCTGATCAAGCGAGGAGGTCAAGAGCCCTATTGCTTCGAGGAACACGTGTCATATCGCAATCCCTAGGAACAGGAATGACATGAAGGGCTCCGCACTATCACCCCCAAGTCCGAGTGGCTCAGCAGTCAACGCGAACTTGATAGTAATCCTTCGGTTACCGGATCCATCGGGGGTAACCTTGTCATCATGAAGAACGTCTTGGAACACTTTGGTCGCACAGGTCGTGTCAGTCAAATATGGAGTGTCATCGATATCTGCGTACCATCATCCGTCAATTTTCCCAAAACTCTGGCGATGATACCTGTGAGACTTTTAACTAGCATGTCCTTTCTGAACTTGATGTGATGCTCCTGGCACGATGAGGACAGAACTGTAATCCGCGTCACTGATAACAGTCGGTTTTCTGGCGTGAAAGCAAGGACATATACTCACAAATTTGAAATCTCGTCCCAGTGAGTGGTGCGATCCATCGACTCTTCCACGCTCTTCGTCTTTCATGTCTATAGGGTGTCGCGGATGGAGAATTGGGCATAAAATTGTCTTGCAAAACCGAACCTGCGTCCCGTTGGAGTGTGAAGTTCGATGTCTACAAGAATATTTGCTAAGTGGGACAGAAAGTCGAGCGTCGCCACCCACCTTTGATAGCGATCTTTTCCGCTCTAGAACTGCGTCAGCGATTCACACGGCGACTATGAACGTGTACACAGGTTGCTTTGAGCTGGATTGGCCGTATACATGGTAGCAGGGGAGAGAGCTGGAGGGCGTACGACGCTGAGGGTAACAAAGTTGCCCAATCGACGCCCACATGGCATTTGTCGGATCCGCGGCTAGAGTGGTCGTGGGAACCCGAAATCTTTTGTCCACGCTGCACATTTCCTCTCTGCTCGTCTTCGGGGACTTGTGTCCCGTCGCACACTCTCAACCGCGTCGGGTCGTTGGTCCCGCTCACAAGTTGGCTTCCTATTCAAACGCTCCTCGCATGGACGGTGGACGGTATCGAGAGTAAATGGGATTATATACTTATTGGTATGTCGTTCCTATGTTCCGTCTATCACGCTCTCACACCTAACTGAACAGACGATCTTCACGCCTCGGCCTCTCTGGCTCACAGTGTGTCCTATCAATGGATAGCTTTTACTGCTTGGTCCGGTCGAATCCCCCCAAGAAATTGAAGCAGCTTCGTGAACAAGGTCAACACGCATGCGCCTCCACGCAATAGGCTCTAGCATCCCCACAACCACCCATCAGTCATCTTTGCTCTGGCTCGGATGATACTCGCTACTCGCCCAGATAACAACAGCCCAAGGGCTCGCGCACATCGGCGTTCATAAAGTCATGCAAGTCGTTACCGCGAACCTTGCGTCCAACCCAGTTTTTTGGAGAAAGGGTATACTGGGTGAGTCCTCCACACCACTGCCATCATCACCTCGTCACTCATCCTTCTTTCCCATCGCCTCAGCTCGTCCATGCCCTTGGTACTTAGGACAAACGGCGTCAGGATTCTAGCCACTACGTTCTCCTTCTTCACTTTCCCCCCTTGCCCTCTCCCACTTTGAGACGCAGTCGAACGTCGATGGCTCTACGGGCTTCCCCTGGTCGGTCCTCATCGACTGGAATGTCTAACTCTGTCCCGCTCGTCCTCGCCCAGCCCGAGTGCCCCAGGTTGAACACGATCACAAGCTCACAGGATGATTCCCGTATCGCCCGATCGAGCCCTCCAGGGGTTCGTGTGTTGAAAGGTTAATTGGGTTGATGATATGTCGGAGTTGCCCAGGTATAATATGGTGCGTGCCTGACCGTTCCGTCTATCGCGCTCACTGATCCACACGGTCGCGACAGGCGGCCTCTTGATTGACGTTAGCGTACATTGTCGCCTGGAGATTTTCTATAGGTGAAGGCCACGTGAGCGGCACCCGTCGTTACCCGTTCACCCTCCGCTATCCCAAATGGCACCCTATTACCGTCTTCTTTGACGTTTCTGTCAATTATCGTGAAGGTCTCGGCGTCATGAACAAAGGCGGGGACGTCGCTTATCGTACCCGCTAAGCGAATGATCCGAGGATCACGGTTTCCTTGATTCCACATGTGTTGAACATACTCAACGACCAGGGGTTATGCAAATTTCAAACAATTGGCAATCCTTGTTCGCGGCCAATAAAACAGAGCAAACTAGTAAAATGTGTAGATGGACCTGAGCCGCATTTGAACTATGAGAGGCTCGAAGGATGGATTGCCGACCACGATGTTGCCGATGAGCTCGAACCTCCTTAACAGGACGTCTCACGCATCCTCAAATGTATCTACCTCGATCGTGAGTGTATCTACCGTTTCCGTATCCTCAGCAGAGGCAAACGCAGCTTGGCGATGGTCTATATCATTATCCCTGTGTGGTTCGGCAGTAAATGTGGTAGTAATTTCTAAAAGTACAGACCCTTTGAGATTTATACTTCCATCCTTCAACTTGCCAAAGACCCCGCTGATAGTATCGGCGAGACTTCAACCAGCGTGTCCCGTCCGGCCTTCTGATAAACTTTTACGAAGAAGATGTAACGATCCTTCGTATCACTAACATTAATGTTGAGTTCTCTCACGTAAAACTTAAGAAGCCTATACTCACAAGTGGAAACTTTTATCCCCCCCAAAAACGCGCGATTCTCTGACTGCTCTGCAATCTTCATCAAGTGCGATGTATCTCCCACGGAAAATTGGATGTAATACTGTATTGAGCGTGTTCGAGTGCAAAGTTCGATGTCTGCAAAAAGTCGACTCTTATGAGGCGGAAGACCGAACGAAGCAAGCTTTGATAACGATCGATTTCGCCATACAATAAAACCATGTCAGCACATTCCCGTCGGCGTTGTCGACGTACACACATGATACTTTGACTTGCATTCACTGTCTTCGTAGTGTTTTGGTGTATTCGATGAGCGGTCTGTGATTCCGAACATGATCTATGTTCCACGGCCAAACTGGCTACAGACGACACCCCAGACACAATCAAACGAGGTTGGTTATCCAACCTATGGGCCCGAGACGCACCGCGGAAGGCCAATACAAGCACATCGTCTTGCATGGATAGTTGCCAGACGACGGAGTGAACCCAGGTTTAGATAAGCACTTTGCCATATGGGGACGACCGGTGACAGCCGATAGCGTGTGACATCCTTGCCCTGAAGGGGCCTGACTCTATGTCGACATCGCGACGTTTCACCACAAGCTGTTTGTCGCAGGCCTGACCGCGAGGCCGTCAATGATCGCACACACGTTCGCGTCTAAGTGGTTCTCTCTCTTGCCTCGCACCCATCTGTGCCACAGGGATTCCGGCCTGTATCTCCGAGTGTCGATCCAAGACGGACATCCGACAGAGCATCTGACCGTCGCGTTGGAGATGTGGCTAGCCGCTGATACCCTAAGCATCCGCGTCTCACGGAGAGCCATCTCGAGTCCTGGTTCACTTCGCCAAGCTGCACGTCGCAAGCGAGAATGCTACGTTCGTTCTGTTGCGGCTCCCGCGGCAGATACAGCGTGTCGTAATGTTACAATTTTTGATGCTCGGCGTACACCTCGTCATGCCTGCTTCTTGGCCCAGGGCGTTGATTCCAGTGATCAAGTGTCACGACCGCCCGTCACCTCCACAAATACCAAATATGTCTACGCTAATTGGAATTCTCTCGTCTTGCGTTGGCAAGACATGGCCACCGTCTCCGCTCACATGATGACACTGACCTTGAACCAAATCTCTTCGGTCCGCGTATCGATCGGTTGGACCAACAAAGACATGCGTCCCCATATTTTTATAGCGTTTCATGTCTGTTGACGTGACGTCGTCATTTTTTGTCTGCGTCTCCGATCTCTTCGCATTTTCATCTTTTACCCTCCAAAATACCTGTACTGCCGACAGGTAGTCGCAACAGCTCACCTCATGGCACCGTCTTCTTATGCTCCCAATGAATCACAAAGTATCATTGTCCAAGAAGAGACGTGGCTCCAAGGTACCCTCCTCAGCAACTTCTTCTTTGGCATCCAGACCACCCTTACCGCCTTTGCGTTCCTCGCTGTCCTCCGAAAACATATCCCGGATCACGATCGCATGCGCATCGCCCTGTTGACATACATTGCTGTCTTGTTCGCAGTGACCACGGCCGCACAAGGACTTCTCCTCGATTGGATCCAGATGGCGTATATCAAGGAACGAAACTATCCCGGTGGGCCGAGTGCGTTTCTCACCAATGAGTACGCGATCCCAGTCAATCTCGCCTCGAATATCTTGGTCGTGTGCGCCAATTGGATGATGGAGTCCCTGTTGGTAAGGTCGTGCATCCATTTGACGAGTTGACTCACAAGCATGTCCCAGGTATGGAGATGTTATGTGTTGTGCAGATCGGGTGAGCGACTGTGGTCGCTTGGCGTCATATTTCCGATATTCTTGTTGATTGGCGTGTTTGGTATGCCCAGCGCTAGACCCATGGTATCACCGCACTAACCTACCACCTTTCATCTCGATCCCGACACCAGCCACTGGCAGCTTGTTCATCCACTTCACCCTCCATTCTGTACCACCCACCATCTACGCTCTTGCGTACGGTATCTCCTCACTCTTGCTGAACCTCACCGCGACCGGGTTCATCGCGGGCCGCTTGCTCTTTTACCGACACCAGACTGTCAAGCGACTCGGAAGGGGGCACGGACAGCACTATGTTAGCGTCGCAGCGGTGGTGATTGAGTCCGCAGCAATCTATACATGCCTTCTCGTCGTCGTCATCGTGACGTATGCGATTGGAAGTCCGGCGACGAATATGCTGCAGCAGGTCATCGAACCGGTGCAGGTGAGCCCGTGTTTCTGTGTACCCTTGTCGTCTCGGGTTCGGACGGACACTAAGATGCATTCTCTGCTTTTCGCACCCTTCACGTGGTTGTGGAGGATAGTCGATCTCCTCGCTTCTCATCATTCTGCGGGTCGCACGTGAGGAGGGGTGGACGACGTCGACCCAGACGGAGCTGGTGTCTGCGGTTGGATCCTCGTGGAATGCACGCGTTGAGCCGCATCCGGAGCAGAACGTGATTCAGTTGAGGGTGATGTCGAGGCGACCGGACGAGGAGGCGGGCTTGTCGGTGTTGCAGGAGGACGAAAGGAACGTGTTGTTTTCAAATTTGAAGGGACCTCCTTCGAAGGTATGAGACGGAAGTCGAATGGAATGGGCAAACCAGACGGCCTGGACAGTATGGCAAATTTGGACGTCGTCTGGGATATGAATATGGTACGGTCACGGGTAAGCGTTTGTTGGATGTACAATCAGGTTGTTCTAGTAGTAAGGAAGATAACACACCAGCCAAATCCAAACTCAGCGAGCGGGAATCACGATCGACCAACTACTGTAATGGCCCCATGATGGGTATCCTTTTACAAACACAGCATCGTAGAGGAACTGAGTCTGTGGCAGTGATTTGAAATCATCCCAGCACAGCCTCAGCTCTCTTTTCCCGAGTATCTCAAGAACCTCAATCGTCAAGTCCAGGCCTCCTAGGTGCGCGGCCAGCCTAATGCTGCGTCACAGGTGGACTAGTGGTGCCGAGAGTACACCATGATACCGCGCGAACATGTGATGTATCCGAGTCGGTCGGATTGTTGAGGGCCAGGAACGATACAGCATTTTGGGACCTGACAGCGTCCGAGGTGCCTGTCAGATGACCGGACCGGTGTGTTGTTGGGTGCGAGAATTAGGGTATGAAGTCAAGTGTACGATATTGTGTACCATCTGGTTGACCGTTTCGTACGCCATCGTCATGCTCTGTTCCAGTTTATCCTGGGTCGTCGTTTTCATTATGCCAGTGACTGATTGTGGTGTTGTACATAATTTCGCAGGATGTCGGCCCCAATACACACCCCACTTCTTACACCCCTCCGATCAGCCTCATTGGACGTCCGGACTTGTCACTTTTGGGTCAAGCGGACGAACCTGAGGAGAGAAACCCTCGTCAACATCTGTCATTGGGGGGGCGGCACTGGTCTCATCAGTGGCACATAAAGTGTCCGATGAGCTTGTTACTTGAATGCCTTTGACCCCAGTGAGTCGGTCGTCTTGACGTCTCTTGCCCACGGACGCTCGAGCTCATTCTGAGTCTCAATTCCCTTGGCTTCATGGCCAGTTTCGCCGTCGTAGTCAAATCATCTTTTCGCCACCTTGCCAACAACATCCCCCTTTACCTCCGATTGTTGGGCTTTCGGCGCTCAGACAAAGAAGTGTGAGAAACACTAGGCTGTTCCTCGTCACCGTCTTACCTCGCCCTCCCAAATTTTCGCCTCGCCAACTTTACGTTCCCTGTGGATATCAATCTTAGGTCACCTCTAATTTCCATCAGTTGAGCAACTCCACAACTTACCATTAGACGCGTAGAATACGTCTTCTTTCACACTCAATCAGAATCAAGGTTCCAAGATGTAATACCGCGTTGGTCAGCGCCGTTACATTCGCGCGATCATTCAGATTTGGCAGCGCCATATAAGTAATTGACGACGCCCGATTATTCAGGTTCCAAGGCTTGGCACCCGTAGTCCACGGCAGGATTGGTGAGCAGGTGACTCAATACTCCGACGTACAATCAAGGGATGCGTTAGTCGTGAGAACGGCCAAGTACTAGCTGATCAGCAGCGGCATTTCGCAAGTGATAAGACATAAATACAGGAAAGCGCGATCTCTACTCACCGGAACCAACCATGTCTTCCAACAAAGCAACCCAACAGAAAGTTACGTAGATCACGGGACATCCAGCAGTGCTGCCACCATGAACGAGTGATGTACTTATCGGATTGTCGAGAGGGTTTTATTACACGCCATTCTCCAGCCTGTAGACACGTGTAATGCTCAGCCCAGCGAGGAAGATGAGATAACGTTAGACGTTGGTGTGAAATATCACATAATGTAGCTATAGCACCCCGCAGCCACCAACACGCAGTGATGCACCAGTAATACATTGTGGGTCGGTATTACCCGATTAGCCTGAGCCTAGCTTTTTGTGGTAGTGAGCGTCATATTTATCGCTGTGTGGACCGCATTGCATGGATGCATGTATTACATATCGCGGATGAGTCTTCATCCTCGGCTTGCCTTAATTTGTAACGGTGCCGGTCTTTGTCTCTCATTCTCCCCGGTTGTCCGTGTCGGCTGCGGTTTGATACCTGGTCCTCCATTGCTCCATTTTGAAAATCAGGTTAAGGTCTCTCCAGACCATTCTATACGCAAGGACCCGTCTCATGACCTCATCCTACGCTCCGAATGAATCACATACCACCATCGTCCAAGAAGAAACATGGCTCCAAGGTACCCTCCTCAGCAACTTCTTCTGTGGTATCCAGACTACCCTTGGTGTCTTTGCGTTCTTCGCTGTCCTGCAAAGACGTATACCAGGTCGCAGTCGAATCCAGATCGCCCTCTTGGTTTACATCGCCGTCCTGCTCGCGTTGACGACGGCTTCACAAGCGCTCCTCATCGATTGGATCCAAATGGCCTTTATCACGCAACGAGATTATCCGGGTGGGCCGAGCATGTTTCTCATTGATGAGTTCGCGATCCCAGTCAATGTCGCCTCGAGTATCTTTGCCGTATGCGCCAATTGGATGACGGAGTCCCTGTTGGTGAGATATTGACTGAAAAATGCATGTATTCGAAGAGATGACTCACACATGTGCTGTAGGTGTGGCGGTGTCATGTAGTGTGCAGCTCAGGCGTACGATTGTGGTTTCTGGGTGTGATCGTACCAGCATTCTTGTTGATCGGCGTGTTTGGTACGTCCAATACTAGGCTCATTGTACCATCGTCGCACTGACCCCGCCGTCTCGCATCCCGATCTGATATGTCAGTTACTGGCGGTCTCTTCATCCATACCATTCTCTATTCCGCGCCGACCGTCACCTATGCACTCGCATACGGCATTTCCTCGCTCTTATTGAATCTCACCGCGACCGGGTTCATCGCAGGCAGGTTGCTCGTTCACCGACACCAGATCGTCGCCCAACTTGGGCGGGGCCACGGACGGCACTACGTAAGTATCACAGCGGTGGTGATAGAATCTGCAGCGATTTACACCAGCTTTCTAATCGTCGTCATCGTGGCGTACGCGATCGGGAGTCCGGCGACGAATCTGCTGCAGCAGGTTATTGAACCAGTGCAGGTGAGCATGTGATTTGGTCAGCGTTCATCGTCGTGTCGGGACTGACAGTGAGATGGGTTTGTCCTGCTTTCCTTTCAATCCTCGTTGTCGCTTTATTGGTGATGTGAATGACAGGCAATCACGTCACTCTTGCTCATCCTGCGGATCGCACGAGGGGAAGGATGGACAACGTCAACTAAGACCGAGTCGATTGCGGTGGTATCCTCGTGGGATGTACGCCGCGGACGGCATCTGGAAGAGAACGTGATTCAGCTGGGGGTAATTTCGACGGGACGGGACAAGGAAAACGTGCCGCGGAAGGAGGACGAGAGAGTGGTGTCGTCATCGGCGTCGAGTGTCATTTGAATGGGTGAGGTGCAAATCAACAACGGACAGATTGGGAGAGTGGATCATTTGGATGTCATTTAGGGTCTAGTACGAACGATCGTGCGTACTAGCACGACCGTCACGGCTGAGTGTCTCTTTCGTGCTGAAATTGTGAATAAATGAGATGATGCGTCGAGTCCTTGTGGGTGTTTCTTCAGTTCTAGCGAAAAATGCCCTTATGTTTGATGGCCCTGCTTTTCGTGAATGTGTTCATAGTTCGGACGAGCAAACTGTGGGGACGTCTGGAAAATGGAAAGACAGCCGACATCGCTCACCGAGAACCGCGTAAACTGTGCGCGTGCTCAGTCAGTCAACCGTTGACTCGATCAGCGTGCACTTACGTTGCCGGCGTGGTACGCGTCCACCACATACAAATTCTCCCACTCGTCCTGGTCCATCTCAAATTTCAAGTGATGGAAGTCAACCGAAAACAGATACGTCCGACCATACATGTCATACAACCTGCCGCAGCTGTCAACATACACACAGGTCCATCGCTTAGCATCACGAACGCACTGGCCACGCGTTTCGCCCTGTTGTTTCGTCAACAGCTCCCCAGCGTAAATACCAATGTACGATCCTTTTGGTATCTTATTCCCAGCAGATACCCCTGTCACGTGTATTAGCAAGGTGAAATGAAACTGGCTTCATTACCCGAGCCCTTGTACTCGGTCCTGACAATATGGACAGACCAGTTGCGCCCATTCTGCACCACCTACAAGCGCCATCATGAGTGACATCAATCAAGTACATAATGAGTGTACCCGGTTAGGACAGTCGTCGTCACAGCTGCAGAAGCGGTTGCACTCAAAGATGGGGCACTCTAGCCGCTGAGGCACCCCCTTGTGGTCGTACACGAAGGGAGAACCCGGCCACGTCTCCGATATAATTTCCGCGTCAATATAGCCCTGCACCCATTTGAGTTGCCGCCGCGCACACGCGCACTTGCCCGACTTGGGGTCACATCGCCCAATGCAACCACAACTCTCCAAGTTCTTCACGTCGGGCGGTAGCACCCCATCTGCATACTACATCTCGTTCGTATAGTGGAATTCCCATTGGGGCGTCACCTCGTCTCCGATGTTGTTGTCAAAGATCTCGATCAACGGCGCGCCGGGCTCGTTGATCATCGCTTCCTGTATGTGTGCCTCAAAGATCCTGCGGCCCACGTCCGAATTGCAGAACGTGGCAGGGATCGTACTCATGTAGTCCTGGAGCGAGCGCAGAAGGTTTTTGGCCGGCTTGTACTCAGGCGGACGTTCTCGCTGCTCGGCCACGTACGACGCCCAAGCCACCACACGGTATCCATGTATGTACTCGGGCCCGGTCCAGGAAACCGGCGCGTTATTATTGGCTTGATCTGGAGCGGATGCAGCGCGGCACAAGAGATCCAACTGTTCGGTAGGGGTCGCTGATACTGCTCTCGAGGGCAACCCATGTCTCGGGCTGCTTCGGGACGAACGTGGGCGTACTCGGGGAGGTGCTAGTGACGTGCTGGAAGCTGTCCTGCTGCTGACGATAGAATTACCGAGAACGGTTTCGGACTGCCCGGCGTTAGCTTTGGCCTCGAGACAAAGTGGGTCACCCACGTCTAGCCTCGGCGGGTACTGCCAAAAGGGTATCACACTCCTCCACCGAGTCCGCACCACCGGAAGGGCGTCGCAAATGAGCATTATTAGCATCCTGACCCGTGTTTTGTGAGGGCGTTCGGCGAATGGGGGGATACCATCTTCGGGAAGAACAAGATCGAGTGTTGTTGCATGAGACAAGGTTGGGACGGGGTCATCTTGTACGGTGTCCTCAGACTCGGGCGCAACCGCGGTCGGGCTCTATAATATACTTGTGTAAGAAAGAGCACTATACAAGGAAAATCACGTACCGCAACGTTGTTCTCCGGCGCCGGTAGGATGACCTCTTCGCAGCCAATTCAGCCTAATAGGCAGCACAGTCGAATATTGTCGTACAACGTTTGCCCCAGCGTTTATCTTCCCTCATTTGCCTCCAGGAAGCCAAGTGCCTCTTCCGACGCGGATTGCGGAACTTTCACCCTCTCATCGTTCCCCCTCATTTCGGGGTCCTCAAGAGCACCACTAACCTGATCTAACACATCAAAATATTCTACCCAGAAGCAAGCAAATCTACTCACAAACATCGCGTGGCTTGTTGCCCGACCAGGTTCGTCCATCACCTGCGTCCCCAAGACCTCCATGCCCCAATCACTATCGAACTATCCAAAGTCATCAGCAACGTCACCAAACAGAGCGATTATGCACACAACGCACCTCGTCCATCGCCATGACGTGGTCCACGCGCGTCGAATCGACATCGACATCCCCCGCATCGACATCCTCCACCGCGTTTCCATCGACTTCTATCTCATACTCCAGTGCGATATTTATATCCTCAGCGAGTCCATCCCCGTCCCCTTCCCCACCGTCTTCCGACTCTGGAACTGGGAATGGAACCCTAACAGGAACCACATCAGGTATTGGCGACGCCACTGACACCGACGGGGATGCTGATTCCTCGCTCTCCGAAAACCTTGGCTGCCGAGGTGGCTGCGGAAGCGCCTTGGCAGGCTGCGCATCGTTGCTCTCAGCGTCGGTACCAGCACGCGCCCTACCCACCTGCCTCGGCGAACCCCGCACGACAAACGATGCAAACGCCGCCGCATCTGACTCCCTTCGTCCATGCCACGACGCCCTCGCCTTGTGCCTCTGCGACCCCAACAACGCGCTGCGCATGGAAGCACGCAGCCGTGCCGCAGTGGGGGCGATGGAGACGAACGGATCGGCATTAGCGACTTGTTTCTCCTTGCCCTTGCCCTTGTCATTGTCGCTTTCGCCCCACGCCTGGGCCGGCAAAATGAACACCTCAAAAGGTACAAACGTCATCATCCGCCAGCGTCTCGCGTGCGCGCTTGACGACGCACTGGATTCCGACATGGAGACGGTAGTCGGCGTGGGAGTGCCAGACGCCACGCTCTTAGTGGTACGCGCGCCCTCGGACGACGTGCCGTCTTTAGCCTCCGTTGGCGGTGGGGCTTGTGTTTGGGCTGGCGCAGGTATCGTGATAGGCTCATCTGGCACAGGAATTCCCCATCCATTGGCATTAGCGCTTCCGTCGTCTCGAGCGCATGAGAAGGCATCGCGACTGGCGGAACAGGCGCATGACTATCCTGATCCGTCGACAACGGCGCTTGCGTCATCGAAAGGGCAGGCTCAGGTACAGGCATCGCGATGGGCTCAACGAGTGCGTGAGTTTCCCCGCGGTCATTGGACGTGGAGGTAACTGGACGTGGGTTTTCGCCTCGTCAAGGCGCGAATCTTGTTCAAACTCGGCGTTCTTCCAAATGCTCTTGTCTGCTGCGACGTAGACGGCGCCGGCGTCGAGGGTTGTGGGGGCGTAGATGTGGATGAAGACGTGGTTGCAGATGCCCCATTCGGACCTAGACTG
>JBBPMA010000935.1:0-15135 GCA_038090075.1 Xanthoconium purpureum | reverse complement strand
ATGAAAAACAAGCGGCTTAACGCGTGTCTCAGTCAGGCACAGACGCAAGGAACAACAAGAGCCTCGTTGCTGCGCATTGATCGAGGAAATGCGTGAGTAGTAACCCACAAAAAGTCGTCCGCTCCGAATCAATTCGTACGGTTTGTATCTCGTACCTTCCAGTCAGTCTCTAGTAAATCAGCTCTGCATGGCGGTGAAGATGATGAGTAAATGCTCCATGCGTGCATTTAATTGATGGATCCTGTCACTGGCAATGGCATGGAGCAGAGCAAGAGCAGAGTACTAGCGCTCGGCGTGACAATATTTCGCGCCTGTCACAGTCACATTGTCACAACTCAGCTTTCCTCTTTCACCACGACGGGCGACATGGCATTGAACGTGGGTTTGTTGATCTGCCCCCCTTCGCCCTACTCACAGCACCATCCAGGACACATCCGCACAGATGGACGAAGACGTGCTGAGCGACGTGATCCCAAGCAACATCGTCTCGAGACAGGCAAGTAACCTGTCCCCCTTACAGGTGGCCATATATTCATCGCGTGTTGACGCCGGTCGTAACAGCAAAGCGAGGGCGCGGACGATGGTGAGAGCGAGTACATCGACGGCGGCGCGAGCATGGAAGAAGACGAACTTCAGAGCGACGAAGATGACCAGGTCCGCGTGCTCGTTTCTCCATACTTGCCCAACTCTCGAGGTTAACGTCCTGCCTCTTCAGGAGCCTGTCGCAAGCGGTTCATCTCCGTCAAAACTGGTGAAGATGCAGCAGTCCGCAGAGAGAAAACAGAAGAAGCAAAAGCGAAAGGCGGACGAAAGCCAGCTCCACGCAAAGAGGCAGGAGATGGACAAGGCAAAGGTACCTTCCGCTCGTAGTTATGTGTGTTGTGTTCTCACAGTGCCCAGATTGCCGACGCTGTAAAGCGATACTCTTACCTCTTAGGTCAGACGGACCTTTTCAAGTATTTCGTCGACATCAAGGTCAGTTGTGCTCATCCATGCCCAGTAACTGCTTACCTCTGTGTGTTTGCAGAAAGCCCGTGATCCGCAGTACGCTGCTCTCTTGGATGCACAACCGAAACAGCGGGGGAGAGGTCGTAAGAAACCTATGTAGGTGTCAACCTGTCATTCCCGATCATGTGCTCACCCCATACAGAGATCAAAGTGCTCGCCACAGGAAGTCCGAGAAAGAGGAGGACGAGGAAATGCTCAAAGACGGAGAACTCGCCGCTGAGGGAGACGATCAGCCCTACGTTTTCGAAGAATCGCCAAGTTGTCAGTTCATCCTTGCGTATCATGAAGTTTTTACTCACTCTCCAACAGTTATTAACGGCACTATGAGAGGGTACCAGCTTCAGGGGCTGAATTGGTTGGTGTCGTTACATCACAATGGTCTGAACGGTATTCTTGCCGATGAAATGGTACGTGTTCTACTAGTACACCCTTTTCATTACTTCACCACACTTGTAGGGTCTTGGTAAAACGCTCCAAACTATCTCGTTCCTTGCTTATCTTAGACACTACCGTGCGGTTCCTGGTCTCCATCTGATTGTGGTACCCAAATCAACACTCCAGAACTGGGCTCGGGAGTTCGAGCGGTGGACGCCGGACGTCAATGTCGTGGTTTTAACTGGTAGCAAAGAAGAACGCGCTGAAATAATCGCCAATCGACTTATCCCGCAAGATTTCGATGTCTGTGTTACCTCGTACGAGATCTGTCTCATAGAAAAGTCGGCGCTGAAGAAATTCTCGTTCGAATACATCGTAATCGACGAAGCACACCGTATCAAGAATGTCGACTCCATCCTTGCTCAGATCGTCCGCGCCTTTATGTCCCGCGGTCGCCTGTTGATTACGGGAACCCCACTCCAGAACAATTTGAAGGAGTTGTTCGCTCTCCTCAACTTTATTTGTCCCGAGATATTTTCCGACTATGCCGATCTCGACGCTTTTCTCCACAAGGATGACGCCGGTGCTGATGGCGAGGAGGAGAAGAGCAAGAAAGTGGTAGAAGCATTGCACAAGATATTGCGACCGTTCCTCCTACGTCGTGTCAAATCCGACGTGGAGAAAAACCTTCTTCCAAGTAAGTCATCTTCTTATTGCGTCGCACCTTCCGGTGATTGACTATGGTTTCAGAGAAGGAGATCAACATATACGTTGGTCTTACTGAGATGCAACGGAAGTGGTATCGCTCCGTCTTGGAAAAGGATATAGACGCGGTCAATGGTTTGTCTTTCCACCGCTCTCTTTTTCAATCTAGATCCCATTTCTCTTCAACAGGATTGACGGGCAAGAAAGAGGGAAAAACTCGATTGATGAACATGGTTATGCAGGTGCGTCTCACAACTAATCTCATGCACCTATCCGACATCGCCTCAGCTCCGAAAAGTAACATGTCATCCGTATTTGTTTGATGGCGCAGTAAGTCTCCGCTCACCCCACTTATCTCGAACGTCTTTGACCCCTACGTGCTCAGGAACCAGGTCCGCCGTACACCACGGATGAGCATCTCATAGAGAACTCGGGGAAGATGATCATATTGGACAAGTTGCTCAAGTCCTTGAAGGTCAAAGGATCAAGGGTATTGATTTTCAGTCAAATGAGCCGTGTTCTGGACATTCTGGAAGATTACTGCCTTTTCCGTGCCTTCAGTACGTTTTCGTCTCATTAAATGGCTGCATGAGTCTTGACGTCATCGCTAGAATATTGCCGCATCGACGGTAGCACGGCCCACGATGACCGGATCGTCGCAATCGACGAGTACAACAAACCAGGCAGTGAAAAGTTCATCTTTTTGCTGACTACCCGCGCTGGAGGTCTCGGCATCAACTTGACAACTGCGGACATTGTCATTCTCTACGACAGTGATTGGTGAGTTCTCTAGTCTCTACTTGCCCATCAACGAGTGTGGGATGGCTGGAACGTTCTTATCGCCTACCTAGGAATCCCCAGGCCGACTTGCAGGCTATGGACCGCGCTCACCGAATCGGGCAGACGAAGCAAGTGTATGTCTTCCGCTTCATCACGGAAGGCAGTGTCGAGGAACGTATGCTTGAGCGCGCTGCGCAAAAGCTTCGTCTCGATCAGCTTGTCATTCAACAAGGTAGACAACAACAGTCCAAAGGCAAGTGTTTTTGCTCAGACTCGAGTGGATTTGATTTGACGGATCTCGAAACCAGCCGCGAGCAAAGATGAACTTCTTGACATGATCACACACGGTGCCGAGAAGATTATCAATTCATCCGACGAGTAAGGACTTGCCACTCTTATCTTATACGCCATTCAAATCACCGTCGCCAGAATGCTCATCAATGAGGACATCGAAGCCATCATCCACCGCGGTGAGGAGCGTACCGCAGAGCTCAGCAGCAAATACGAAGGGCTCAATCTGGAGGATCTCAGTAATTTCAAGTCTGATAGCTCGTTGCAACAATGGGAGGGCGAAGACTTCCGGGGTGGTGCGCGCAAGACGCTCAACTTGAACATGCTTTCGTTATCGAAGCGGGAAAGGAAGCTGAATTACTCGGTAGACAGTTACTTCAAAGATACGTTACGTGTTGGACCGTCGAAGACAGAGAAGGCGCCCAAGCTTCCACGTGCGCCGAAGCAAATACAAATGTAAGTTCAACGAGATTTGCTGTTATTGGGAGTCATCTGGCGCTAATGATGATGTAATTCTCTTCGCAGTCAAGACTTCCAATTCTTTGACCCCGCCCTAGCTCAGCTTCAGGAGAGAGAGTTGGCCGTATTCAAAGTAAGTTAATCGCTTGTCGTTAGGCTGTTGAGTTCTCTAAACTGGTTTCAGCGCTTGAACGGCATTACTGCCACCGTGAGGGAATCTCAAGTACCTGAAGACACGCCAGAGAAACTTGAAGCAGAGCGGGTTGCGGCTCAAGAATTTATCGATACAGGTAAAATCCACATGATCGATGGTCCGTAGACACACTAACACGTATGTGCCTCCTTTACAGCCGAACCGCTCACCGAAGAAGAACAAGCGTTGAAAGAGAAGTATACCGAGGCTGGGTTCCACGACTGGAGTCGGAGAGATTTCCAGCAGTTTGTCCGTGCCCTGGAGAACTATGGATGGTCCGTTATCCCTCTCGTAGCTATCTTTAGGACTGACACTGATTTTTACTCCGTGTTTAGGACGGACGACTATGACCTGCTCGCTTCCGAGATCCAGGACAAGGACGCAAAAGCTGTAAAACGCTACTACACCTACTTCAAGAAGCACTGGAAAGAGCTCGCCGAACATCCTCGCATCGCCGCCCGCATTGCCGAAGGCGAAGCCAAACGCAACAAACGGTCCAACCTCGAGAACCTCCTCTCCAAAAAAATCAGCTCTGTGAAACACCCGATGCAAGAGCTCGAACTAAACTACCCCACGACCAAGGGGAAAGTTTATTCGGAAGAGGAAGATCGGTACTTACTCTGTCGGTTGAACCATTATGGGATGCGGGCCGAAGACGTGTACGAGCGTATCAAACGGGACATTTCCGAGTTTCCGGTGTTTCGCTTTGATTGGTTTTTCAAGAGTCGGTCGACGCAAGAATTGCAGCGGAGGTGTAATACGTTGTTGGGGATGATCGAGAAAGAGGCAGAGGCGCTTGCGCAACAGGAAGGGAAGTCCAAGGGAAGGGGAAAGGTGGGTATCTGTTTCCCTTCGTCCTGAAGGTTACTAACCCTGGGTCGTATAGAAACGGGGTTTGGATGACGTGCAAAAGGAAGACGAACTCAAGGAATCGAGATCACCCACGCCCGCAGCACCCGCACCGAAAAAGTCGCACAAGAAAAAGAAGACGTAGCCCTTGGGGTTTTCAACGCTACATGGTTAGACGCACAATATGGACGTGATTCGTTGTGCATGTATTTCTTGTTCTTTTCGTTCTTGTATTCCCCTTGCGTATATACATACATACAGGTCATAATGCAACTTGTTGGTTTTGCAGATTATTGGATTCATGCAATGGAATTTGCACGCTTGTATGGAAGGACGACCACTAGCTATGCGATCTATGTGTGTACAATACGTACATGCGATGAACGGCGCGTTATCAGGCGCAAAGAAATTTCCCATATAAGGTCTGTTCCACTACAAAGGTCCTACGATGGAACAAGGCTCCTCTTCTTCCACGTCCTCGGACCCGGGCAACTCGACTGCATTTCAAAGGTGGCTCAAAAAGGCCGCTGTACTGACCGGCATTGGAATCACTCCCGATGAACGCCAACGTAGCTTTGAAGATCAGCAACATGTTCGTTGCGAAAAATGGAAAACCGAGTTGATGAATTACAGTGCGCCTTTCTGTCGTATCCCGAGTTCACGCTCATAGTTCACTTTGTTCGTGAATACGACACGCCTCGCAGGTCCATCCGTGGTGTTTATGCTCAAACATCTTCGTCTTTCCGGGTGCGCTGTGCCACCTGAGAACATCGTGTGTGCGCCGTGCGATCTTACGCGTTCCGGAGGGTTTCATCCTGCGGGTGCGATCGTACTATGTCAAAACCACCCTACCAGCAAGCGCCAGATGGAGGATACCCTGACACATGAGCTCGTACACATGTATGATCACTGCAAGTTTAACGTCGACTGGCACAACTTGCGGCATCACGCTTGTAGCGAAGTGAGTCCCTGCACCGTTTTACTGAACCCGCGGTTATCGTTGACGCAATTGTACGCTGCGCTGCAAAGATCCGTGCAAATAGTTTGAGCGGGGACTGTAGATACATGCGTGAACTCGGCCGGGGACACGTGTCGTTCACGAAACAACACCAGGTAGCGTCGCCCATACTCATTATTTCCGTCTTCATCCCTTGATGTTTACACAGGCGTGTGTCCGTCGGAGGGCGATACTGTCCGTTCGGGCAAACCCAAAGTGTCCAGACGAGGCGACGGCGGCGCGTGCGGTGAACGAAGTTTGGGAGAGTTGTTTCAACGACACGCGGCCGTTTGACGAGGTGCGATGCGAGTCTTGTTGGTTTGTACGTACGTGGTGGATGACGTTGCTTTACGCAGATCTATTAGGCCGGTTTGTTACTACGATATTGACTGGTCTCAAGGAAGCTATTTATATCGATGGAATTAGCTGTGTTTACAATACGGCGTGTGTCCTCATACCCAGGATGGCATGATTTTTGTGCGTAGTCGGAAACACACTATGGCTGTCGGTTTGTGGTCTTGGACCAGGATACGCGAAACAGCGTGTGAATTTCAATGTTTGTATTCAGACCACAAGTTACCCGAGGGCAAAGTGAATAAAAAGTTCATCCGCTCTCTTTCCCTTCCCTCGACTCGTTCTTTCCTCGTCCCTCCCTTGACCATTGTGCTCGTCTCTTTCCTACGGCTCAAACATGTTCGCTAAGCTCAGGTATACGGCTCTGCTCACTTTGGTTCCTCGTTGTCGTTCTCATCGCCGTCGTCTAGCACGCTCGCGCTCCTTCTCCCCTTGGTCTCCGCCACCATAACCATCAACGGCATCTCCGATGCGCAGTGGCAGACTGGAGGAGCTGTCACCCTTTCGTGGACAGCTCTCACCACGGATCCCGGCACGTTCTCCATCGAGCTGGTCAACACTGCGTTCCACAACTCCTACGCCGTTGGGAACAACATCCCCACCGCTAACGGACAGTACTCCTTCCAACTTCCTCAGGTTCCAGTGGGGTACGTTGTTCATTTCACGCATTACGGTTGTGATGGCTGACCGAAAAAAAAAGTGGTGGTTACACAATCAACTTCGTTGCCCCAAAGTACGCATTCCTCATTGGGTCTCTGGCGCCTAGTATTGATCCGCACAATTCCCATTTAGCAACATCAACCAAGTGTTCTCTTCGAGCAATTCCTTCTCTATCATTGCTGCCACCTCCACCACGGGTACGGGTACGGGTACTGATTCATCTACGTCCTCTACACCCGCTACTACCATGTCTATGTCTTCGGACACGTGAGTCATTGTTTGTGGCAGGTGAAACATGTTGTTAAGTGCCGTTTCAGCTCGACACCCACCTCATCGACTCCGTTGATGACTTTCACGACCCCTCTTTCGTCCGCCACATCCATCCCTGCGGTCACTACGGGTACTTCTTCCGCGGCGGCTTCTACTCCTTCCACCTTCAACTCGTCTGGTGCTGGTTCCTTGAAGTTGGCCGGTATTGCTCCCGCTGCGGCTCTCGCTCTCTCGGTCGTTGCTGGTGCTGCCATGGTCTTCTAGATGCCTCATTTCAATATTTCAGAGTCTGGGCGAGCGCTCTTTTTCGTCCACTTTCTGGGATTCTATACCGTATACCTTTTTTTCCTGTGGTTGTTGGTGCGGTGTTTGGTGACATTTTTACACCGTGATGGTTACCTATCATTGCACGAACATTGTGATTGGACCTAAAATTTTGTTTCTTGCTGAACACTTGGTCAGATGTGTCGTTTGCCTCTATTCCACAACATTGACTCGTTCTTTATATGTTCAGGCAAGTGTTGCGGCATGAGGTTGTAACCTGGCACTCTAGTTTGGGCGTCTCCTTTTTATCATGTTCAATTCCGTGCTCCGTTCTTTGCGTCGTGTTGTGAGTTCGCCGCACTCACCTTACTGCGAGCTCACAACTACCCGCTCGTTCTAATGTCTTACGCTTGGTCATGTACATTCTCCTTTGTTGCTGCGTAATGGAATGCGTTTGTCGTGGAGAAGCTCTGGTGCATACGAATCACTGATGGGTTGGATGCGAGATCACATTGTGCGGTACATCAGTGGGTGGCCTAGAACCTGCATGCAAGTTCGGATGAAAAACACGACGCCGGTGTGAACCCGGAACTGACCTATCCGAGTATGCCTTAGTCGCATGCCGTGAGGATGGGAGGGGCGTAAATGTGACGAAGGCACAGCAAGCGGAGATTAGGTGGGTTATCAGGTACAAAAGAAGGGCACCTTATTTACACATGCACGTAGCGCCAGGCGTCCTGACATTGAGGCTGTTGTTAGCATCGTTGTACATGACGGACTGAATCAGACACAGGAAAAATAAACACGATCTATGCATGTAATCACGATGTGACAGAAGTCGAAAAGGATTGATGGATGTGCATATAGTCGGTTGTGTGAATCTGACGAACCCGTTTTCGGTGAGCAAGCTCTGCGATGGTATTTCGGATCATGATGATCTCATTCGCTGATACGAGGGCGCTATTGATGGCGGGAAATTTCTTGGCAGGGAAGCCCGGTAGAATGGACAAGCGTACCAGCCGAAAATGACGGCGGTCGTCGGTAGAAGCTTCTTGTGCGTTGCGCCGCCTTGCCAGTTTGATTCAACCCGGGTGCACTTTATCTTCCCGTGGTGTTCAATAGGGAAGAAGTTGTGGGACCGAGATCCATAAATATAAGCAACACAGCGACAGTCGGGGCTCGGGAGTGCGGTTGCTCGATTGGAGTTGCAGAGGCCACATGAAGCCCGGAAAGCGATGTGTCGGGACAGCCACTGCGACAACAAGGCATCGCATGATCTGGTATAGGGTATAAGAAAGTTGCAATAGCGGCGGAGGCTTCCTGACCGAGGAAGTGACGATTAGCTAGACGGGGGAAGAGGCTGTTCTAGGTCTATACTTGGCCAACCCATAATGGTATCGTGATAGACCTCTCCGGAGGAATGACGCAAGATTCTTGGAAAATATCCGTCAATGAATTTGATTGATGACAACAGTCCCGGGAAGAAGAGCCCTGCAAGCTGTACGTGAGATGTGGTCCGGAGGGAATTCAGAGTAACAAAAATGGTGGACAGTAACGAGAGTGTGAATTATGAATCTTTGGTGGTGTTGGAGTGAGATAGGGAAAGCGGGCATCTGGGCGCGGAAATTGAACTGCTGTACCGACCAATGGGTGGTTCTTCATACGCCCAACGATCGCAATCGCAGTTCTATGGAGCACCAAGGACGGATCATTCATCTCCTTTCACTTGGCCGGGCTTGGTCCGACAGAAACCTTGTCAAGCAAGTTTCACTGCCGAATAAACCCCTGACAAAAATGCATTACGGAACATTTAGCCAGTAAAGAGATGGGTTAATTATGCGATCATCGCGGTACAAAGTACATGGCTCAACGTTGCCTGGAAAAAACGGTGCAGACATCCTCGCTCTGGTCGTTCCAAAGTACTCCATATCTCGACGCGGTCATGCCGCACACGCAACGCCGGTAAGAGGGCGAGTGGGCTATTTCAGCTTCTTCTTGCTGTTGTCGCGATTGCATGAGTACAGCCGTGCGCGACCGGGAAAGGTGTACGTACGGACGGAGTTGCGAAGAATGACCACAACTACGTTTGCGGCAGTTGGTTGCCCGAGGTGGCAAGCGTGCGTAGCACTTTCGGCAGATTTGTTTGTCACAGTTGTACTTTGATGCGAGGACCTTGAGCGACGGTTCGATGATACCACCACGGAGACTGGACACTGTTTTAATACTCAGAGACCAACCTCGAACGCGGTGACGCACCGGAGGACGAGGTGAAGGGTAGACTCCTTTTGGATGTTGTAGTCGCTAAGGGTACGACCATCCTCGAGTTGTTTACCAGCAAAGATGAGACGTTGTTGGTCAGGGGGGATGCTGTGCGTACGTGATGGTCATTGGGGGTATGGTGCACGTTAGATGGACGCTTACCCCTCCTTGTCTTGGATTTTTGTCTTGACGTTGTCGATGGTGTCGGAAGACTCCACCTCGAGGGTGATCGTCTTTCCCGTGAGGGTCTTGACGAAGATCTGCATGTTGTCGGCGTCGGCGGGAGTGTTGAGAACTGAGTGAGTCGGGGCTACTAGGTGTTGGGGTGGGCGTGGGAATGACTGTATAGTTGTGGCTTGGAAAGCGTTAAGGGCAAGTCCTCGATATGACTAAGCAGGTTGATCGGCGTTTGCCGTCCCACCTCCGAAAGAACGCTGCGATCAGCCCGTCGGCGTCGTCGTTTGCGAGTGGAGGTATGTTTGCATCTCTTTCTATATTTTGCGTGATGAAATATCCTCGTAATACTCAGCTCACTTCGATGGTCTGCTCAGCAGGCGATGAGAAGAACGCGAATTCTTTCCCTGATTCTTTACTCTTGTATCTAACGAGTTCGAGTTGTTTACTGAGTCAACCTTTCCATTATAGAACAAGAACAGCCTACTTTTGTGCAATTTCTGTCGGCGGAAAAATACATACTCTAGCTGTGCCAGGCAAGTCCGCTTCTGTTCGCTTGTCTTGTTTAGGATGCAGTTGATTGCAAACGTGACGTGCAATGCACCTTGGGCATTGTCCTTCGGGACCCATTCAAGTCTCTGACCTTCCTTTCCTTTCTCCTCCCATATATGCTTTCCGAGCTAACCATATTTGTTCACCGCAGCTGTCATCTTGTGGACCCGTTTTTGACTAGTATGAGCTGCTGTACCTAATCCGCGAATGCAACTTGGGAAAACGCCGGTGAACTCGGCAAAAGCCTTACTTGTGTTGGCGTGCATCCCGCTCACAGTCGGGCCAGCAGGCCCCGTCGGCGTGAATTACAAACATCGCAAGCGAGCGTATTTTGAGCGCGTCGCCCATGTGGACTCCGCGTCGCTTGGTTTTGTCTCCTGACATAAACAATTTGGCTTCTTCGTGACGTTTCGTACCAACGGGTTAGCACATAAGGAAAGCTCCCCAGTGACGATATCTCCCTCCCAGTGATGGTGGCGTCTTCATTCCGGCGCGTACGAAAGACACCACGTTCGTTCTTTTTCCCTGAGCCGTAATTATTGTTGTGCTGTGGGCTTACGCCTTACGGATAGGCCCCCCGCCAAAGTTTAAATTATAAAATCCCTCCCAACGGCTAGCACCACTCCTCGTTGTCTAACGGGCAACGCATCGATTTCTTTTCCACCCAGATTGCGCTTGTCACTGGGCGCTGCGCCTCTCAGCCTTCCTGTCACCGAACCATCTGAGTTCTCCTGCTCCCTGTAACCATGTCTGACTTTCACTTGGTCGATCCCCAAGGCTGGGACTATGATCTTCAGTCTGTGCGAACCTTCCGATACTTGGATCTCGCATGCATGACACTGACAAGTCTCGCCCTCCAGGTTTATTCGGCTTACATGGGCTACTTCCAACTCCACGGCGTAGCATGGTATGGTACCCCTCACACCCACACCGTCATTGCGCTAATTTGACCGTCCAACGCAGGCATGATCGAACGTGGGGCCAGTACTTTGAGACGTTCGATCAGTTCCTCGCCTTCTCCTGGCCCGTGGTCACAGTCACAGATACACGCACCGGCCGTGCACACATTGTGACCCGCTCGACTTCCATCAATGCCTTCCTCAAGATGATCAAGACTCGGTAGGTCTCGTCTCTACGGCCCCAACATTCCTCCACCCCGATGTAATTCCGGGAGTACTCATACTTCCTTCCTATCTGCACGCATGCAGATTCGGAGAGGAGCTTCCTCAAGTAGACAACCTGCTCCGCATCACGCCTTCAGAGACCTCGCAACGACACCTCCGGCACATCAACGATTGGTCCAGCTACAAAAAACTCCACGTTGCCCTCCCCGCCGTCGCTCTCGCGGCGCTCAAAGCCCGCGTCAGGGCTGGTGATCCGAGTGCCATCCGAGGCCTCTGGGCGACGCGCGACAAAACATTCTTAGCGATCGATTTCGAATGCCTCGAAAGGAACGATCGGGCGTGCGTGGAGTGGGGCTATGCAGCCATCCGTTCTGGCCATCTGGAAGCGTACGATTTCAACGCGTTTTAACACGTGTGTCGCTGACCTGGGGAATCTAGTGTGGGTGCGTGGCCACCTGTGCCGCACACGAACTATCGGTACGCGTTTTTTATGGGCGCTGCCTTATGTCAAGCATCCAGGCACTGAGTCAGAGCAGCAAGGGTCATTACGTTGTGTCCGAATATGCAGACAAGCCAAACAAAGGGGCGGCAGGTTTATCCTGGCAGGTACGCTTTATCCACGCCTTTTTGATCCCCCTCAACGAGGAAGTTATTGATGCTCGTTTCTTTTGTCTTTTCACGGTCTTCTTTGGGTTACGTGTATCGGGTTGACAACGGTAGTATGCCGTGCGTAACGTTCTCGACCGATTATCTGTGCTTCCATTGACATGAAGAAAATTCAAATGAAATTCTAGTTCGGAGAAAGTCAGGCGATACCAAAAGCGAAAATGTCACGCATCATCCAATCCGTCCTGAGGTGAGTCTTACGCGTGTTCGTGCCTTATTGTTCGTGTGTCATGTCGTGAGCTGACGCCCCCTGGACAGTGGACTTGTCAGCCCAGACTCTGAGACGGTTGCCAACAGTGTGGTACTCGTTGCGCATGGCGTTCAGGCGATCATGCAACGTCTCGAAGAAATGAAGATCAGTACGTCCATCCACTTCGTGCGCGCGTCTCTGTCCAACACACCTGATGGGATTTACCTCCTTTCACTATATCACTCATTTCTGAACGATACGAATACTACCATACGCGCACGTGTAGAACTCCCAAACAACATCCTCGTCATTGACATTGCCTACCTCGAACGTGCGCTTTTTACCACTGGCCAGCGCGGCTCAATGGTTGATCGCAAATCCGGCCACGCCCGTCTCCCCGAAGCCCTCCTTAGCCTCCGCGGGCTCCTCCACTCCTTTGGAATCGACGCCCCGTGTGCGTTGCACAACGCGGGCAACGACGCGTTCATGACGCTCGTCATGTTCCAGCGGATGGTCGACCCGAAGGGCGCAGTGGTGATGCCGCGAGTGCAGAGCGGGGCAAGCAAGGAGGTGCCGAGTGGGCGTGTGGGGCGTGCGTCGACGGTCACTTCACGGTTCTTCAGGCCGCTTTCGATGGCGCAATTCGATCTAGGTAAGAACGGACGCGAAGACGGACACCCCCACGGGAAATCGAACGAGAATGCGAGTGTCTCTATCTCTGGGCCGACACGCCTCAGTCGTCGGAGTGGAGACGGCGTGGATGAGATGGGGATGAACGTCAACGTGAACGTGAACGCGAAGAGGGCGTCCGTGTTTAGCGCGTTGGGCTCGCCGGTGATGATGCCTGCCGATAAGAACGGGAAGGAAGTGAGCAGCGCAGGTTCGGCCGGGAGCGGGAGGTGGTTGTCGCCGTCGATGAGGTTACCCGGCAAAAGGCGGCACAGTGTCATGCAGTTGAGGAACATCGGTGAGGTGTAGGGATGGGTGGTGCCGTTTTGGGTCTCGCTCTCTCTTCCGCCCTCCCTTGTTCGCTTGCTTTCACCAAACTTTGATGGACAGTCGTTCCGTTTTCATGATTATGTTTTCACGCTTTTGATGCTATGCCAGACTTGTAGACAGGACGGAATCTAGTGAACCTGTACAAAGTAGAAGTACCGAGGACGTCCTTAGAAACGGATCACCCTCGATGGTAATCGCGCCTGGTAGTGATGCTCCACAGCTCGTCGAATCGCTATAATACATGCGCGTGATGATGTTCGTCAAAATGGGCTGTGTATAAACGCGGTGGTAATGAGTGTCCTGACACCGAAGCCCACAAGTAGTAGTTGATACAGTGATGCTGGGAGAACATCTGGTGCGCACCGATGACTCCCAGTCTCAATGTTCTCAATGATGATCAATGAATCTCGATCAGACTCAGTGGGCGCATGATGTGTATAGGCGTTTTTATGATCGGGATGAACTACCGGATTCCACAGATGATCACTGACATTGTTTTCCCGTCAATTCTTGTTTGCCAGCTGTTCTTTCTCCGTTCCATGATATAGTACACAGTAAAAATACCTCAAGGACATTTTAGGAAGTACTATTACTCTTTACGAGAAAGTGTTATGATCAGATAACCATCTTGCTGTGGGCTAATACTTGCCTGCCCGTTATAATGTTGAATACTTGGCCATGTACTGTATGATGGATCCATACAGCAAGCATAGTACCTTACATTGGTTGTTTCAGCGCTGGATCATCCTCGTCAAAGTAGTGCTAACATCCAGATCAAAAGATGCTCCATACGCCAACACATCTTTGCGTACCGTATACACAACATCTTCGCACACTGGGTCCACCATGGCCCACCCGACCTGTACACACGTCTGCCTTGTTGGCATGACAATTGTGCTTGCCCATTTCGCCACCATGTCCTTGAGTTCCCGGTGATCGTCTTCTGTTCCAACAAACACTAACCTCCACTGAACATTTTTCAAGTTTTCTGGCAAGAGGTCACGTAGTTTCAACATGCCCATCTCCGGTGACTCAGATGAATGACCCTTTGCCGCAAAGGTAACTTGGATTGCAGTGATTTCGTCCGTCAAGACGAGGGCACTATCAATGCCAGGAAAATTCTTGGCTTGAGGAACCCAATAGAATGGAGGGGTCGAGGACACAGGTATATCTTGAGTAGCCAAAATGACAGTAGTTGTCGATGTCAGTTTTCCCAGTGTCTCTGTACCTTGCCAGTGACATTGGATATCCTTGCCTTGCGTGGGGAAGAAGCTGTGGAACCACGATTTGTAGATGTAATGTGCAGACTGGGAGGTTTTTGCATGTGTACTGAGAGCACAAAAGAATTCCAGCTTGGTGGTTTTGGTCTTGTGCTGGAGGGCCCTCTGATAGCAAATAGCGAAGAGTGCATGTTGGCACAGAAACATCAGGCATCATGAAGTGGTCGTCTTTCCGTGGCCAAATGAAATAGAATGACAACAGAGCATCATCAGGAAGGTCACATAGTGGTCCCTTCTGCAATGCTGTTTTGCATTCTGTGACAGCCTGTCTGGCCATGTGGCTGTAGTCGTCCTCGAGTATGTAGTCAGGTTTGGAGTAGTAATATCATATTGTTCGAGGGACACCACCCCACTTTTCTGCAAGTTCAACCATACGGTCAATATTCAGGTTTGACAGGATGCTAAGGAATGGTCTCGTCAGCTTTTGCTACCAAGTTTGCACACCACTTACACAAGTGTCTTGATCTCCTTGATGGACCAAATGTCCATAACATAGCACCAAGCGCCAGTTTGCTTACTCCACCCTCTCCAACACGAGGACTCAGGCAGGGTCATTTGAATAACCCACATATGACCTTGGAAATGTGAGAAGATGCAACTTGGATTTCTGGTTGTTTGGTTGGAGTCACAGAGAGCCCACATCTTGCCTGGATAGCTGACCATTGGGTTGGCTACTATCTCAGGTT
>JBBPMA010000933.1:0-15173 GCA_038090075.1 Xanthoconium purpureum | reverse complement strand
GGTGTGCGTTGGCGGGAAAGCACTCGGCCCGAGGAGAGAAAACAACGACGCAGGATCACGGCTCCAAGTAGGATTGGAATCAGCCCATTTGGTGTCAGTCGCAGCCTCGCCATTTGTCCCTTGACCCTCCTGGACTTCATCACCCCAAGATACACTTTGCGCCCAAGTGTTTCGAGACTCTTCGTCGACCCATGCGTTACTCAACGCGGCTGCCCAACCAGCAGGATTTTCCGTGATGACGCTTTCGGTAACGGGGGACACGATCGTGGCAGGCATGTCGATTGAAACCTCCATGTCGACGTTGTCCTCGATCGCGTCCTTCAGTTGCATCCGAGCCTCCGTAGGAAGCGCAACGTTTGTCATGACGCCATTGGCAACGTCAGTCACGGTGATGCTCGCGCCTGAAGTAAGGGATGAGAAGATAAATTGAGAGTAACAGCGTCAACCTACTTTTTGGCTCCGTTGTAGTACTCGCTCCGTTTACAAACGACCAATTCATCCCTCCTTTCCTACCAAAACATTCCCTGCATGCTTCGTTGAACGCGTCGGGAATGGATTGCCCCACTGTGTGTGTGAGCGGAAGCTCCTTCTTGGCCCATTCGATCGTATCGAGGGCACGCTTCAAGCCGCGCTGATATACGGGTTCCGGGAGAACACCGTTTCGCACGACAAAAGCGAGGAAGAATGAGACGAGACGGGGTGTATGAGTCAAATTACGTTCAGTCCTTGACCCAACGAAGAAAGAAACAAAAAATCAAACATCGTAACACACATCCCTCGAGAAAGTTACGTACCAGATGAGTCCGTGCTCCCGCATATAAGAAGACAGGAAGATGCGGACCGCCTTCTCTGGATCACTGAGGAAAATTGAAATTTTTTCTTCTCTGACCTCTTCGTCCAGTAGTTTGTGGGGGTCGCTCTCCTCGTCAAGATCGAGGGCCTCGCCTGACCGCTGGCGTTTCGCTGGTCGCGAATCTCCAATGGCAGCATCCCCCATCGCAGGATCATCTTCGTCGTCAGATTCGAAATCGGGGGATTCCGCGCGAGCATACTTCTTCGCGCCCGCCTTGCGGAACATGGAGGGATTGACGAGTAACCCCGTGAACAAACGGAACTGGCGATAATTCGTTCAACCAGTGTGATATCGATTGCATAGAAGGACTGTACCTGATCCCACAGACTGTTCAAACCAGACGAGACAGGCGGCCATGGTCGCCCCGCCCGGAAATCGTACGCCGACTGGTAGAACCGATCGACAGGCGAGATGTTCCTGATCAAACCGAGCATCACCACCACGCATGACCGCATTCGACAAACGACGACTTACGGCTCGTATCGCACTTTGGTCACCCTTAGATCTTCACCTTCCTCCCACTCATCGTACCACTGAAGCTTCTTGGTCGGGGTGACCTCTACGACGGGTGCCTTCTTCTTCTTGCGCTTTTTGCGCGTGTTGCTCTTACATTCGTCCGTCGCGTGCTTGATGCGAAGCTCGACGGTCGGGATACCGAGCGCGTCGAGCTCGGCGTCTTCCTCATCCGCCGTGTCGCCCCCGGTTTTCTTGGGCTCTGAAAAGAGCTGAATACCACGGGGCTTGAAGTCCCTGAACGACATGATCGTCACGCCCGGTGGTGGTTCAGGAAAAGGTGGAAACCTGAGGAAGGGCGGGTCTTGGACGAGGGTTGATGTCGTATTGGAAGCGGTGGGCTCCGAAGCGGCCATGAGGTTGCTAAACGTATCAGGGGACGTATTATCGAAAAATCCCGACAATTGAGTCGGCTACTTGGGTTGAGCTTTCAAAGCGGCCGACCAAATCGTTGGGGCACTTGATAATCTGTATACCCTTGACGTTGCGGTCTCCACTGTGGCTTCTTCAAGCCATCATTACTTTCCTCATCGGGAGGCCGTTCTTATTGGTCCCCATCGATAGCAATCCAAGTACATTATATCCGCGTATGATTGGCTAAAAAATACATAAATGGTCCGCCTCGAGGACGTAGCAATCCCCAGACGTGACTTGGGTCTTACACTACCGAACTCCTTCCGGAGGTATCCAGTCCGGTATTTTACCCCACTCGAACTTTGCCCCCGTGAAAGCTGCCTTGACGTCGACAGGTATCATCTCTTCGTAATCGGCAGGAAGAAGGCCGAGGTAGCGATCAGCACCGGGCTTCATTTTAGCCGCCAACTTTGCGCCTGCAAAGTCAAGCGCGCCTGACGCAGGCTTTTCAGTGGAGGGCGTGACCGTTATGGGCGAAGAGGCAAACGGGCTACCACCGCCGATTGCGGATGCAGGCGACGGCAATGCAGATAGGGTATTGCTGAACGAAGAGGTGCCAAACGCGGATGGCTGGCTTGTTCCGAACGCAGATTTCGGTGCAGAAGGGGTGGTTCCAAAAGCACTTTGAACCGCGGCTGTAGACCCAAACGCAGACTGACCAGGCATCGTTGTAGACCCGAATGCAGGCTGACCAGGCGTCTTGCCTGCATTACTGCTTTGAGCGGCGGCCGAAGTAAAAGTAGACGACTGAGATGCAAACGCGGAGAACCCACCGCCTACAGTCCCACCGAATGCGCCAGATGCAGGTTTGATGAAAGACGATTGCCCAAAAGCCGGCTGTGAAGGTTGACTAAAACTTGATGGAGGTTGGGAGGGTTGGGAAAAGGGTGATGAAGGTTGTGTAGGTTGCGCAAAGGCGGATGGGGGCTGTGAGGGTTGACCGAACACTGAGGCGGGTTGAGATGGCTGCCCAAAAACGGATGTTGGTTGTGACGGTTTCCCAAACACCGACGTGGGTTGCGTTGAGGGTTGTGCGAACGCGGAAGTGGGCTGACTTGCCGCGCTGAATGCAGAGGGCTGGCCAAACACTGAACTCGGCTGAGCTGGTTGACCGAATGCAGACGTAGACTGCGTGGTTTGACCAAAAGCTGATATAGTCTGGCTGGGTTGGCCAAATGTCGAGACCGACTGCGCTGGCGCCCCAAAAGCCGATGCGCCTTGACCGGAGGTAGAAGTGGAACTTCCGAAGCCAGTTTGGCCAAACGCTGGCTGTCCAAACGCTGGTTTGCCGAATGCTGTCGTAGTAGTGCCTCCAAATGCAGACGGCATCGAACTCGTCCCAAACGCGGATGAGGGACTCGAAGCAGGCGCCGATACTTGGGCCTGAGTGCTGGCCTTCAATGCTTGTTCATACAGATGTTTGACATTCTCCCGCGCGTTCGCGTAAACCTGGTCTGCGGCTATGGTCTTCTGTTCTTCGTACTTGGCCTGATCAAAAGTTAGGTTTGTGTGGAGCGCAGCGAAGGACTACGCACATATCCGCCAGTAGTTCCTGCTTTGAGGGCGGTGACTGCCTTTAGGCGCAATTCTTCGGGCGATTCGTCCAGCCCGTTGATAACGACAGGTTCGTGTTTTGCAGGACCGTAAGAAGAAAGCGGCCACAGCGGCTTGTCTTTGAGAGGAGTAACGTCGGCTGCCATCGTCTCGACACTGAGAGATGTCGAATGAATGGTGGGAAGGGGACTAGATTCAAATGAGGCTCACGTATAGGGAACTGCGACTCTGCTATTACCGGAAGTCCAGGTTTGATCTGAAGAGGACGTTAACTTATTAGGATGAAGCGAGTCATTGATATACCGACTGCCGAAGGTCCCTGAAGCACCTGGGTGTTCATTTCGACATCGGTCTCCATATTTGCATGCTCCGCGTAGGTAGTACGAGCATACAGGCTGAAATAATGATCAGCACCATGCGCATATTGAAACGTGTGGGCTTACCATTATAAGATGTCGGTGGTCGCAGTTCAGGCTGACTGACGCCAGTACGAAGGTATTTTGGGTTGTTTACCAAAGGCTTTCACATTCAACAAATACAAATACCCTCTCCTTCTCTCTGCGAGCACGCAGCGGTAATGGATTCAGACACTCAAAGCCTCTCCTATATTCCGGAGAATGACATCTTCACTTCATTCAACGTTGACGGATGCATTCCTATAATTAAGAAGTGTTGCATGCCCCGTCTACGATTCTTCTGCAGCCAAATACAACAACGCGTACGAGGTACTTCCAGGGAGGAACTTAACTTATCATCGTCAGGCCTACCCAATCATTTCAAGTTGGGTAAATAGAACCGCTAACAGAACAGTCTTGTCGGAGCAAACTGGAATCATTCCGGCGGGGGTCTACGCAACTATGAAGGACGCGTTCCTGTAATCCATTCATACGTATATCGTGTACATACTGGCGTCCCTTCAAGTTCAATTCCAGTTGCCAGAAGATATAACCGCTGGTCAGACCGCGCCGCCCTATCGCCATGCTCTTTTTGGACCACTCAGCAAGGCCAAGTTTGCCCGTCGTGCCCTGGCATGATTTAGGGTTGTGCAGGGCTGTGGACTGATGATTGCTTGTGAAAGATGTCATGATGGTGCTGCATGTTCAGCCGTACTGCTTCATCCGAGAGCAAACGATTATAGTTGGGACAACTATTTGCTGCAGCATCTTCCAACCACTCCATAACATGTTTCACGCGCGCCAGACGTACCCGGAGTCCTGTGAGTCCCTTCAGCTCCTAGCTTGACCAGTGATTACGAGAGACTGGATGTACTGACGCCGACGACTACCCCTGAACACCGCCTCGCTGTCGCCAAGTTCTGCTCACCGATCATGTTCGCCCGGCGCGCCGCCTTGCTACGCTGCCACAATTCCGCCTCGATCATGTTACAGACCTCGTTCCTGTTATGGTAGACAGTGTTCACTCAATCAGGTAGGTTACACAAGCCAGGGGCGCCTACATGCGGTATTGGACGGGTGGTCAACGGACCTCAGAGGCACGAGGATGGTATGTACATAGGGATCCCATCTCGCCCCTGAATTTCCAACCGGAATGGCAGAATCGGCCCCGGGCACCAACGTTTCAAATGCCCCGTACCCCACCACCGATCAGCGCCTTCAAAAGTGGGGTTGTGGAGGTGGAAGTGCGGACAGACAAACTAGCACCGGAAATTTCTTTGGTAGGCAAGTTCATGTAGGTAAGCTCTAGCCTCTAGGTATATAAGGCGGCGCAGCCATACATCATTGCCCTCAGGTCATCTTTCCCGTCGATGCTTCTCAGGCCGATGAAACTGGTCCCTGTTATCTTTGTTCTCTTCGGCGCTGTGGCTTCTGTCCTCGGACAGACTATCGAGCTTGGTGCACCCACTGATGGAACTGTCCTCTATCTGGGACGGAACTTCACTGCCCAGGTCATCCAACCTGTAAGCACTCGATACAAGGTTCACCGTGCATCCAGTCACCAACGCCAATAATTGGTTTCAGCAATCCCTAGCTTCCTGCATTCAAGTCGGCATTGCTCTCGCTATAGACAACTGCAACAACGGAATGTGCCCACAGCCGACTGATCAGCTCGGCGACGTGCTTTATGCTGGACCCTGGACGCCCACCCCACACACTCCCCCGGGTGGGTTCTACCAAAACTTCACCTTGCAGGTCCCAGCGCACATGAGTACCGGACCTGCCATCTTCACTCTGACGCATCTTTGCTTGCTCGGGGTACGATTTTTCCCCGTTCGTTTGCTGTTGGCGGGCTGAAATATGAGGTTTTTCCAGGCTGGACCAGTTCCATTCCTCGAGTTCCGCACTGCAACTGTGAAGATTAAGTCACGAGGGAAACCACATAATTAGGCAGCATGGGGGTTGAACGTTGAACTGTTGAAAGCAATTTGGACTACTTATTCTGAAGGACCTTATAAAAGCGTATATGTATTAAGCAGTATGATGTCTGAAACCATGGCTCTCCACAATGACACAATTCGGGGGTGACGTCTGTTACGAGTATAGATATGGATGGCATGTACGATTCGCGGGAAGCAGGCGCGCCGTGAGGCCAACCGTTTGAGCTGATATACGAGGTGAATCGACATCAAGGTGGGGAACAGTTGAGTTACTAAAAAAGTGGCTGAGACCAGTTCTAATGGACTGGTTTCAGACCGATATTGTGCTTGCCGAGGACCCTTTCTTGCCTTTTTTGGCCGCCTTCATCCACAACTCCGGAATGGCCACGAAAGAGTCGTCAAGCGGTAACGTCACTACTTGGTTTGCTGATGGCGGCCCTATGTGAGTATTACCTGGAACTTAGTCAAATAGTGTTTGATGGGCCAGGCATCCCTCGGGTCGCGGGCACTAGGATTCACACGTATCGCCCAGTTTGATGAGTTGACTCGAAGACGTTTACTGCAATCTGCTCTCACTAATGTGGGCCAGACACCAAATTTGCCACCGCTTGGGATTGCGGTTGAGCTCGCGCTCACTTGTATGACCGGCTGTAATCGTATGATTGTACCCATCCGAAGGCCAATGGTTACAATCACTTCGTTAGCGTGCTCCACATCGCGCCTTGTCACTCCGACAGGACATGCGGCACTCGAAAGGAATGATACACGGTGACTCGGTGAGTCAACCAGTCAACATACAAGCTTCGGAAAGTTTGTCCTCACGAGCGATTCTGCGTCTCACCCTGGATTCCTAATTCAACCTGCCAAGGATTGGGAAGTTTCCAGCCAAACGACCTGCTCTCATGGGCCGCCTCCCATCGCATTGATCATATACATCATCTAGGAGATCGATCTGGAAAGAAAACGGGACCTACCTGGAGAGAAGTTCTTCTGTTAACTGCATATGCTAACAAACCAGCCATTTTGCATCGTGCGTCATTTCTCTCAGCGAGAGTGCTTCAGCCAAAATCTTTTCGTCACGGTACGTCTGACGCTATTGGGGTCAGGTTCTGAACTTAATTACGGGGGGCAACTTACGTACATGGGATAATCTATATCCGCCCTTGCCCAACAAGACCGAGAATGCAAAGCTGACCTGAAGAAGGTGGATAGAAAAACCTCTTGTATACAAGACATGTATTCGTACACCATCAATACATCATCGATATTTAAAGTACAAGCAGTACAACCGAAGCACGTTTCACAGCCCCGTGATCAGCCTGGATTTTTCAACAGACATATACGTAGTGATGTTGGGCCTACACCATGACTTTCTCAGCAAGGAACTTGGACCACTCTTTTTCCCCCCATGAGCTAGAAATCTCGTTGGCGACAAGACCATCCCATAACGCGGTGGGCGAAACATGGATGCTGTTCTGCCTGGAATACTTGACTAGAGAAAAGCGTCGTAACGAGGCGCTATTCAATTTAAGCCGCTTGGACTTACTGGTGTACTTCAAATCATTCGTGACCGCCACGCCACCGTTCGGGGTACTTTTGAGCTTGAGTAGCTCCTTAAATTCTTCTACCTTGCTTTTATCCGGGATTACAGATTCAGCGATGGCCGCGAGTTTCTCGCGGATCTGCAGAGGGGTGAGGGTCGAGGTGGGAATGTCAAAGAAATCTTCTTGTTTATCGAACAGCTGGTCGGTTCGTGTAAATCAAATAACACGGGGAATGCCACGAAAACTCCTTACCTTGCGGGAAAAGGTCCAGAAGTGCTCAGGCGAAGCTCGGACAACCTAGAAATTGATCAATCGGCATTGATGCATTTCGAGTATACGGCCTCACTGACAGCGAGCGCAGCTTCGTGGGTGAGCGTCGACGACGCATGCCAAGGCTGAACTTGCAGCCTTGCGATGAGCTTGACTTTTCCAGAGTATTTACCACCTTCGTCGAACAACGGTTTGAGCAAGGAGTCCATGGTGCGCGAGATCTTCGCACTGTGTGAGGTGTCAGCCCCGTCCAAACCGACTCCAGAGATGTAGCAGAAACCTGTATGGGCAGACATAATCGACTTGCAAGAGGACGTTAGCTGTTTCGGAGAACAGGAGGGCCTGGAGAGTTTACTCACGGAAGATGTCCAATGTGTGTGGGGCATCCCTTGGCCCCGCGATGATCAATGGATTAAGAGAGGGTTGCAAGGCCATAGCGAGCGAGAATGATCAGAGATGGAAGAGGAGAGAAGATGATGAACGTGATACGGTGGCACGCAATTCCTTTTATCTATGACATCAGATACACGTGATCGCTCCTACCCATAGAGTCTCAGGACAACCGTCATAGCCCGGGGAACCATCTCCATCAACCCGCTAAATGTTGAAAAACGCAAGGGTTTGAGATTGGACGGTCAAAAGGGTGCTCGAGACATTAAAGCGTGCTTTAGATATCGGGACTACATAACCAGTAACGGTACTGGGATAATCATTTGACGTGTTATGCTGTCAGGTTTTCCGAGGTTAAGTTCAAGTTAGGTGGTCGGAGTCAAGTCAATTTCCTACTTGGACTCGCCGAGAGTTCAACCGATTAGTACACGTTTGATCATCTCGTTCTCGGACCTACGACTACACACATCATTCTGAAAGGCGCACATCATCGTTATCAGTCTACTACTCAAACCAGTGTCGTCTCAATATAGCAGGCTCGACAAGCAAATTCATTTTGACAGATCCAAGCTCGACGTATGGCGGTTCCATTTACCACCTTCTTACTGCAACTGTTGGAAAGCGTAAACGCTGAAGACGGACAGCGTTTGGCTTACTTGCTCCGACCTACAAGTCCTCACGGGAAAGATCTGGTAAAGGAGTTCAAAAATTCATCAGTATGTGACCTGCAACGCGCTAAAACATGCATCTTCTGAATCTGACTTCTTCATAACGCACACGTAGCGTGACACACTGATGTCCCAGTACGGTGGTTGTATAGATAGCCCATGGGATGAGATTGCTATTCGATATGTGATGGTGGCATCCCACGTCGCACGGAAGCGGCCAGGAGAGGCCTTCAGCGAACAATCTCAACTCATTTCGTGCGTCCATCCTAGCTTCCAATCCGAGAATGACTGATATGATGTGCAGGTTGTTCTTCCGGTTCTTCACTCAAAACACAGGGTGGACGCTACCCGCCTTGTTCTCCATGCTGCGTGATCTCAGGGATCTTGCTTTTGATGTAAACTCCTACCTAATAAGCCAGCACTCGCGTTTTGACACATCTGACTGGTTCAGGCCGACTTCCACGCCAAGGTTAACGGACAAAATAGTGAATGCATGGAGAGTGCTGCCGGGGTGGTAGCGAAAGCTTTCAGCAATTGTATGATGGATCGGTGAGTGTCCCAAATCACATCTCCCGGCTCTGTTCCACTTACATGAAGTAACCTTCTCGAGAACATCTCCACCGGATCAATCCCGGAAATGGGGCATCTATTATGTTGTCGGTCTGGTCATGAAGTGCTACTTTCGTGTGAGCCTCTACTCCGAACCACTGCATCTAGTGTTTAATGCAGCTTAGGTCAAACGTATATCTTTGTCGAAAAACATCTTGCGAGCGCTGGATGCGAATCAAGACATACCTCCCCTGACCGCTTATCCTCGCTCACATCAAGTGTGTTGCATCTTGATGACTGCGCCTCGTGTTGCTAAAGGTCGACTGCTGATTGAAGGTTACTTACCGATACTATCTCGGAATGCTTAGTTTTTTGAATGAAGATTATGCAAAGGTCACGTACCTCCTGAATCTGGCTTGTAGGCCTTGCTCATTTTCTTCATAGGCAGAACAAGAACTTACGCTCGCATTCTACAACTGTCACATGCAGGCGCACAGAAATCAAGAGTATGTCCGACTATCATCTCATGCAGAACGTCCTCATAGGTCACATTTGCAGACGAGTCCTGACGTGTTTAATCCCTTTGCGCATCCTGCGCGGCCACCTGCCATCCAGGATACTCCTAGATCGGTTCCCTGTCCTGGATGAGCTCTTCTCATCATTTATCATAGCAATCCGCACAGGAGATATCACAGCATATGATGCAGCTCTTGACCGTTGGGAGCGTCGACTAGTTGAACTGAACCTCTGGATCACCATCGAAAAGGCACGCGAACTCTGCATCAGAGGATTGTTCAGACGTGTGTATGTCCCCCACTCTTTACCCGGCCGTTGACGATACTGAGCGCTCCATGTGCAGGTGGGTGGCGTGTGACAAAAGTACAAGGATACCGGTGGCGATGTTTCACTGCTCGTTGCGTATTTCGGGGAATGACGAGATCTCCATGGACGAGGCAGAGTGCTTCGTTGCGAACATGATCTACAAGGGATATATGAGGGGATATATCTCGCATGAAAAGCAGATGGTCGTGTTGGCAAGCACGAATGCCTTCCCAAGACTAGGGGACCGACAATCCCCGTATGCATTGCTGTAACACTGCCAACCCACTGACGTCACCACCTTGTACCTGTGTAACCGTATATTCTTGCTGTGCCAGCCGTTTGTTGGTCGTGTGAACGTCGGTCCGTTTCGGGCTCTTCTCAGCGAGTTCCTCCGTTCTAAGGAACCCGCTTGCTGCACTGGAACTGAGCCTCTGGCCCTGGGCCTGAATGTCTCACATTTCGCACGCCGCTCCTGAGAGTATGCCAATCTTGGTAACCTATAATTCGGTCCGGATGAATTGATGGCAGGTCCCTTTCTGATCGATCTTTCGAACACGTACGCTTGCGTTGAACACGCGGCGGGAACTGCTGGAGGCGGTGAACAGCCAACCAAATTCCAATACCAGTCACCCACCGCATGTACAACGATAAAAGGCGTGGGTACTGACCAGAATGTTCCTCCACCTTCGCCCATCCATCCTACCACTACCCACCCCAACGACCCTCCCTAACAGGTTTATCTCGCACAATGAGGTTCCACCTAGGTTTGGGAAGGTCTCATTCCTCGTCGCACCTGACAAAACACTCGGATCCACAGTTCCATGCTGTGGGTTCTTACGCCGACAATGAGTGGCAGCGACCTGGCAATACCGGCAACCAATGGGTAAATCCTGGTTTGGCCGAACCCCCACCATACACGAGTGTGGTTGCCAATGAGATTCGCATTAATGCGGCTCCACATGCGGGTCGCTCTTTCGCCGCTGCTGGGTCTTCCAGAGCACCTCAAAGTATGACATTACCTCCTGGCTCTAGGCATACTCGCGTATTCATGATTCATCCAGCGTTTGCTTCGTCTAACCGTCTCCGAGACATTGCCTATTTACAGGCTCCGATGCGTCGTGAATCAAAGGAAGACGCGCTAGAAATGTTATGTGCGTACGATACAGTCGTTATCATGGACGACTCGGGGTCCATGCTGCAAGATAACCGTTGGGAGCAGGTGTGTGTTAACTACGTAATCTTGGCTACATGGCATATGAAGGGTGATTTCGAAAGGCTTGTGAAGCTTTGAGCGAACTTGCAGAGACAGCTGCTAGCTACGACAGAGATGGCATAGACATCCATTTTCTCAACCACCCCAAATATGACACGAACATCAAGGCAAGCGACGGTCTATGTACCACACCCCGTTCGCCCTACTAATCATGTTCTACTGCAAGGATCGCAAGAAGGTCCGCCACCTCTTCAAGCATGTTCAGCCACACGGGCTCACCCCCATTGGCAACAAACTCGATGTCCTAGTCGGGGACTATCTCGACAAGCTTGAAAGAGCCGCTCATAGGAAAAGGAATGGACATGCGCACGCCTTCAAACATATCAAGCCCATCAACTTTATTGTCATCACTGATGGCGCACCGAGTAGGCCTTTGGTTTCTATTCGGTATGACTGACGATGCCAACTTCGCGTTTCAGCCGACGAACCCGTGGATTCCATTGTCGCGCTGGCACGCAGGTTGGACCGTGGGAATTTCCCTCTTGCACAGGTAAGGAGAGCCACAGAGTGAGGGCAACTGATCTGGAATTGTAAAAGGTCGGGATTCAGTTTGTCCAGATAGGAAACGACAAAGACGCGACGGAATTCCTAAAGCTATTGGATGATGATCTGAGCAGCATCTACGGTGTACGAGTGAGTTGATATCATTTGGCCATGCATAATTCTTGGACTAATTAGACGCATGTTAGGATATCATTGACACCACACCTTTTCTTGGAATACATTTGACAGCTGAGATGTTGATCAAGGTTCTCTTGGGTGGTATCAACCGTCGCGTCGACAGATGTGGTGGACAGGCGGTGATGTAGTTTTCATCATAGGTTGCTTCAAGTGAGACTTTTTTGGTTCCCTTGTGGCCACTTGCTCATCTGAATTCGAGTTGACAACATGTAACTTTCAAGGTATCTTTCTGCAAAGCCTTATACCGGTCGTCGCGAGTGTCATGTAAACTGTTGTAATGTATTATGAACTTCCACCTTAGTCACCAACTGAGGGTTTTCTCGTGTCTTCCGACACATGGCAAAAAAATGATGAGGTCCGAGTCACAGTTACAAAAACGGAGAAGCGGCTGAGCCCCACAGCTAGACCCGGATTATAGGCCGGGAATGAAGTTGAGAGCCTGATCACCAATATCCGAGCGTGGTGCCTTTGAAGCCAGTCTCGACCCACCTCCCCATGCCTTCCGCTTGCTGACCTTGCGACCCGCTCAAGCCTTGAAACCCAATCTTACGGAGTATCCTGCGTGCAGGCAAAGACGCCTCCGAATTCTCCACATACAGGACAACACAGCGCCTCTTCAAGAGTGCCCTGTCAGAGGATCAAAAGGCATCCTCGAAAGCACATATCATCATAGGTACTCACTCTTTACAAACATGATTTAAAAGTTGCGCTGCACATCCACGGCCCCTCCAGCGCTCTGCCGTGAACACCTTGATTACCGCCGTTACGTTGTCTGACTCGTCAGTAGCAACAAAGCATGCAATTTCCCACCCTTGACCATCTTTCTGGACCATATGCACCCAGACTTCCTTGTTAGCAATCATGGTCCTGGCGTCCCGCTCCGCGCGCTCATCGTCGAGTACATAAGGCGGCTATCGGAATAAGATGTATTAGAGTTCAGGTAAGGAACGAAATGCCCACCGAAGTTAGATAAAATGCTTTACATAGGGTTTTGATTCCTTGTAAATGAGACATATCCGCACGACGGAGAGCGATGTTGATGTCCCCAGGTCCCCATTCAAGGAATGTGAGATCTAGACGTTTGCGGAACGACTCTCTGGTGCAAAACATGAGGGTCGTGTCGTAGTATGGGTCCTTGAGAGCCTGGATGTCATACTGCTGGCGTGCGTGGGCTTCGGCTTCGAAGATCTCGGCAAACTTCATTGTCACCCTCGCGAGTGAAAAGACAGAAAATACCCTCTGGGGAGGGACCTCATCTAGCAGACAAGAGACGAGCAGAAGTAGAGAATCGGCTAGATCCATGTCGTCCTCTTCCTCCTCGGCGAGCCGAGCGGCGAACGCCTTGGAAGGAACTATAAAGATGGGGAAGTTTCCCGGAGGCCCTTTGGTGCAAGACAACACAAAGTCGACATTGTTTGTGTGATCGTACAAAGCAATCCACAGCTGGTCATTGTCAGCCCCGCGGGGGAAGTTCTCTGCCATCTTCGCAAATGATAGGATGCGGTTTGCAGTCAGTTCGTTTTCTGACAACGCGCGCCAGACCTCATCTGGAATGTCAGAAGCGTGGTGGAATGCACGCGCTTCACGAGAGGAAACTATGCTAGACATGACAAAATGGTGTGAGGACGGTCATACTCTTTTTCGGCTACCATTCTTCCAGGCCATGTAACGCGGGAAACGGACAAACCTTCTCTGAAGGTACACGACACCTGTCAACATTAAACAACCAAACCAAGAATGCAATCCCTGGAATACTTGCCGTTCTCCGAAATCATTCGGTAAAATTTCGACAGCACCTCTTGAAGACGTTCTTTGCGTAAGAATTCTGCAAGTTCGACATCGTGCGTGAGCGCAACCCTCGCACGAGGCTCCTAACGAGAGATATTGAGGTTTGGTCACCATGACCGACTCTGACAAGCACACGAACCTTTTTCAACATATATTGGTTGATCAGGTCACCAGGATGAAATGTCTGGGTTGGTGATCCATAAGTTTAGCTTGACAAGTTGTCCTGTATGTTCCACCCCATGGAAGGGGCCCAAACCCAGCAAACTTAAAACGCGTGCCCTGTGGAGTCTTACAGAGACTGTTTTCAAGAACAGTAGCTTGTTAACCGTGATTCTGAATCCATGGATGAAGATTGTCTGGTTAGGAGTCCTGCGAACCCTTCTCCGGTGGTTTGGAATCTCGTAGGGATGCATGGGTCCAACCCGTCCCTCGAAACCACGCGTGACCTCCCAACTGTAGGCCTCTGCTGTGACACTACCTTCGTAGATTTGTCCTACTTTGAACTTGGTGGAGCGTCGTTCTTGAGGAATGGAAACACTCCGTCCTGCTGCCCCAAGAGACCGTGAATGTGCTTTGTGAAACCCGGTGATGAGGTAGAGAGAATCGTTACTGATGAGGCGGCCGCCCTCTTCGGTGGCACATTCGTACCAGTCAACTGCATGTCGAATCGCTTCGTCTAGAAACCTTTTCTCGTTTCGTAAATCACGGCTTTGAGCACCTTCCGGCAGAATGAGCACCGCGTCATTTCCCATGGACAGATTCAATTCGTAATCAGCCCTTCGATAATCTCGATCTGCTTCTCAGCCCTTTGAGTCTCGGGGAAAGTAGCGTACCTTGATGGCGTTTGATCGCGACGGCTACAATCAATGTGTTTGGATGTTAATTCTACTAAGGCGCTTGGAATAACACCGTGGGCAGGCTCTGCGTCATCCTGGGTAGCGAAGTCTTCGTGATCTAGTGTAACGCCAGGGATGAAGCTCTCTCGAACGAGCTTGGAATATGGTTGCTGGCTACGTGGAAGCGTGATGTTGAAGAGGACGTCAAAGCTACCGTCCATGGGCGAAATTACGCCGACGTCCCCGATCTTCAGTCCCTCCAGTTGATAATCTTCCGGAAGCTCGGCATTGAGTTGTGGAGTCCATAATGGATATCCACGAGCGCCAGTCAAATGTCTTGAATACACTTCGTGGGGGGAAAAGGACATGTTGCATTCTAGCGCTCAAGTTACTTCTCACAATACGGTTATCGAGTAGCAATGAGCATTTCTCGATCGGGACAGCGCTGGAACAGTGGCCAAGCTGGGAGCTGCGTATTGTACGACCAGAGGAAGACTGTAGAGAGACATGGCAGCGCTACTGAAAGCTGTGAGGAGCGAGGACTCGGACTAGCTTGGCTAGGTACTAAGAGATGGCTAAGAGAATTATAGTATACGTACTTGAGGCACCAGATCTGATCATGAGATACTCTGGTGCCTGACACTGACTCGCACCAATTCGGATACGCACATCTCATGTATGTA
>JBBPMA010000932.1:0-15196 GCA_038090075.1 Xanthoconium purpureum | reverse complement strand
TGACTCTGCATTCTATCCACAGAGTCAAGAGTCACTCTAGCACTTAGAGTTACTACTCAGGTGAGTTCACACTTGAGTGAAGACCCTTGTAAGTGTTTTCTGGACTTTTGGTGCGCTTTTTTGGTAGTTTTTAGTAAGTAAAATGGTAATGTACTATGGTAGTCTATGTGTAAATAGTTTATGTTGTAGATAAAGTCTAATGAATGGTATTGCTCTTTCTTTTACTATGATTGGTGGACTGTATTGAATCTTGCAATGTCAACTTCAAATTTCTTTTTTTTGAAATCAATAGTGTGAATGATAATGTCAGATAATATTAGAAAATGCTTGATACATCATATCAATATGATAAAACTGATCATAAACATCAGCTTACTCATGCTACTATACATTATACTAATGATACACTTTATCACATAGATTTATATTATCTACTCCACCTTAATAATAGCTTTGATCTATGCTATAAATGCTCCCAGAGATTATATAGCATGATCAATGTATATATCATTATGATATATCTTATAGCACTTTATAGGGTAGATAAAGCTATATATGAGATTATCTTTTCCACTAAATTTCCCTAATGACAAGGTGGATGTCGATGTGGATTGCCAAAGTGTTTGGATGGAGCAGTGGTGACTGGCAAAACCTTCAGACCCATAGCTGCTAATAGGGATTCCTCCAGTATATCAGCTATCCACACAGCTAAAGGAGTGAAGCAGTAGCATAGATTTCCAACAGGATCACTCATCATGATGCCCACTGCTGCCATGATTTTCAAGGGCAAGAGAACAATATTGAGGGCATGGTGTACTAGGCGATCTTGTAAAAGACTGCAAACATGGGTAGACTTGTGAGTGAACTTGGTGATGGGGAGTAAAGCAAGAAGAAAGTAAATGTGGAGAGATGTTTTGCAACAGATGTGTGCATCGATATTCACAAGGCTAATAAGGACTGGATGGGTGACATAGTTGCCACTCATGATGGAGATGTTTGTCTTGTCAGATGATAGCACAACTTTGAGGAGGGTGGCACCATGTGATAGCTCCTCCTGAGACAGCATCATGATTCTTTGCATACCCTAGTGCAGAAAGAAGCTTACCTGGAGACTTCATGCTTGATCCCTGCTTAACCATTCATCATAGACACAACAGATCTTTATGGCAGAGGTCCAAACCTTGCACAGCACAAATGAAATATAAGGCTGAAAAAGTGGATGACTAAGGAAAGCTTGCAGACAGTCAATGGGATTGTGATAGAAGAGGCACAGTGGCTGCTTGACAGGATGCTCAGGCTTCAGTGTCTTGCATTGCCACTTTGGACCCTGCAGAAGAATCTCTGCCCAAGCTTTAAGCTCTTTTGCAGATCAAAATGAAAGTGGGGTATTCTTCATCTGTAGGAGATTAGAAAATGAATCATGCCCAAATGTGTTACTTATGATATCGAGGGATAGCAGATCATCAATGGATGCCATGCTAAGGTGAGAGCATAGCAGCCAAGACACAAAGGCCCACTCCTGCTTTGAAGCCCAAGGGTAGTAGACATTCTCTCATCTCTGCTCTGTATACTGATCTGCCCAGAAATCATCCATGAATGTCTTACCACCAGGAAAACTTTTCACACATCTGTCAAAGGTCTCCATGAATTGGCTGGCAGAAAGCTGGTCAATGTTAAAACAAGGAGGTTCAATAACAACCTGATCACCAGACTCAGAGAGGTCCAAAGTAGTAGTGTCATATATTTTGGTGTCATGATCTTGATACAATCTAGAACTGCTGGGAAACCTGGGTCCATCCTGTAAAAGCTGGCTTGTGTTGTAAGAGGGGCTTGGGGGAGTTATGGTGTCTGGAACATTGGCTGCAATGTCTTCAACAGGATTGTCAAGCTTGTTGAAGAAAGGTACACCACAGTAACATAAACCAGCAGGCTGATTCATATGCTGAAGGACATTCATTGCTGTGCAGAATTTTTTGCCACAGCAAGGGCAGCTGATGGCCTTGAACCATCCATAGGTGGTCTTGACTTGAGGCATTAATATTGGTGTGATGTGGCAGGCACAGAGTTGGTAGTGTAGTACAGTTTATATAAGTTCATTACCAAAGATAGATAAATTACTTGGATTACTTGCCACACGATCACCATATGTATTAGGGTCAATACTTGCTCCTCTCAACCTTGCCACCACCATCACCTCATGTCATCCAGCCTCACCATCATGAATGTCAACCCAATCCTTCCGCATTCTGGTTCACCAGTGTTCTCTGGACCTCTCAGTATGAACACCTGTGAGTCACAATCTCAACCATCAGATTCACTATTTCACTTCACTCCATGCATGAGCTCACTCCTTCACAAGAATACCATCTCTCTAGTATACCAACAACCTTGCTCCACTCTTCAACTGGATGATTTGTATGTCAATGCATGGATTAGGAAGCTGCCTACTGCCAGTGAGCACAGTGACTGTGATTTATTGGGTGCAATGGTAAGTTTTTTGCAATGCTACTTGAAGAATGCTTCAAATAAAATGCTTTCTAGCTGCCCAACACAAACTTATCAGCTTCAAGTTCACATCACCATGATGATTATGTTATCCCTTCTTCACATACCAGCATGGAGGCTTACCTCCTATTGGAGTCTGCTTGAAGCGATCAAGTAATTTCTTACATGCACAAGGATCTCACACACAAGATCATTCATCATAACACCATCATCTTACAGTTGAACCAGCTCATCCTTGAAAATGCTCAGAACGATGTAGAGCCCCATGTCTCCCTAGCCTTGTAGACAACTATCCTATGTCAGTCCACCATTCCTATTCCTTCCATTATCCTTTGCAGCACACCCCCCACCAATCCGCCATCCTTGCTGAGCATCCGCTTACCCAGAAGCTCCAATCTGTTGACCGGATTCACCTGGAAGCTTTGTCCTGTCCCAGATCCTTGTCCTTGTTGTCCTGGATTTGTTGGTAAGTCTCTCTTTAGCCTTCTATGACATGTATGATCATCTAGTACGAGCATCCCACTGCCTTATTATGTCCTGTCTTACCTACCCATGGACTTATCTCTTCCATTTCTTCCGTCTCTTTAGTCTCAGGTGTGCCTGGACTATAAAACAATGTATCCCACGCTTGTAATGGACACCTTGGTTTAGTCCCAGTCTATCATGCACAATCCTAAGTTGCTGCCACCATTTCCTCCTTCTTCCTACCGCTCCAACAACCTTCTGCTGTATCCCCACTGTCCCCACCATCAAGGGAAGTGTTTAGACTGTCTGTATTCCACCTGCATCCATCCACATCCATTTCTGCCATGTCTCAGAGTCATCCGGACTCTTCTACCTACTGTCCTAGAGAGCCTATCATGCCTAAGCATTCTCCTCCTCTCTATCCTCTCCTCTTGGATCCCTAGGGTCAAACATTTCATACCCTTTTACCCCTGCTGCTGACCATCTTGGATCTCCCTATCCCCCAGGACTCAGAAGCAGCTTTACAACAATTCCTGAGCTGCAGATGAGTTCATCAGGCATGTTCACCTCTCCATCAGATGGAGTGGCCTCTCAGTCATTCACAAACAGGCCATATGAGAACCTCATGCCACACTGCACCATAAGGCAAAAAGTACATTTGGTATGTATTAATATTTCCAAGTCTCCTCATGTCCAAAAGGCTTACCAGCACACTACAGAATCATTGCCTTCAAGTTCCCACATGTTCCCATCTGCCCTCAATGTAGTATTAGATTAATGTGTTTTGTACTCTAGTATACTAATACTACAGATTGAATCCAAGTCCAAGTCTTAATGCCAGTCACTGGGCCACTTCATTGTGAGCTGAATCTTGGCTGTCACAGCCTGTGCAATGCTGTAACATGTTGTGTGCCTGGCTGTGGCTTGGCAAGAATCAGAAGCCTTGGCTAAAATGAAGTGTTGATGTGCTGATCCAAATTTCAGCTGTTGCAGCCCATGTCATGCTGTGACACATTGTGCTCAGTTGGGGCTCAGGTGTTATAGATTTTGTGCCCCTCGACAAGATCCTCTCTTTTTTCCTAGTCCCTTGGAATGACCTGTCTCTTCCACTCGATGGGTTCCTTGTCCTCTATGCTGCACCACTTGATGCCTGGAGCCCACCATTCCATTCTAGATCCTCTCTTTAGATTCCCAGCATGGTTAGACTTCTATCTGCCGTGCCTAGATCTCACTGTCCTATCAGCATTTCACCTTCCAGATACATCTTGGTCTCTTTCCATATCTGTCTTGGCTCTCCATACATTCCATATCTTTCTGCTCTTCTTGCAGCTCTCCACCTCTCCTTTCAGACATGGAACCCCTATGGGCCTTCACTTTCCATTTATGTTACCATTTCATCTTGGTCTGTGCACTTCCATTAGAGGTATATAAACCCCTCCATGTATGCTGAGACTCCTCTGTTACACAAGTCGACAGACTTGCGTTGAGGTCAAAGATTTACTTACTCTGAGGGAGGTACTCACGAAGAGATGCTGCTTCCTCAAAGAAGTCTCAAGGGGAAGAAACTAAGTCACAACTTAGATGAGCTGTGGATCACAAGACTGACGCTGTAATTGCACAGAACAAGAATGAAGAGAAAGTACAGGCTAGGTGGGTATTTAAGTACTACGGATTACATAAGAAGAATCCAGTAGAACTGCATGGAAAGTGGGGACACGTGACTACTATAAGAGAAGTAGTCAGAGGAGTAGATAGTCCTGTTGATGAGATGAGGGGTCAAAGAGGAAGAAGTAGTGGAGAGGCGAAGGTATCAAAAGTAAGTAGGTAGTTGGTCTCATCCTTGTGATAAGGAAAGAGGTCAATGTAGGTATAGTGCGGATGAGAAAGAAAGTATGACAAAGAAAGACGATTGTAACATTACCCCCTTTGTACACTCAAGCTCCAGGCTTGAGATACCTAGATCTCTTATTCGTTGTCCACTGAGGTATTGAGGTCATCGTCATCTGAGTAAGATCCTCCATAAGTGTTGCAAGATTCTGGTTGGGTAAGCGGATCGACTGGGCAGTTATCGACCACATGCCCCGGGGTGTTACATCTTTTGCAGATCTGAAGATTGCAGACGTCGTTGGAGTGTCCCCATTGAAGACAAAGAGTACATTGGGTCTCCAGACAATGATGTGCTGTGTGACCCGGTGCTGACTCCCTACAGGAGGAACAAGTGTATAAGGGACAAGAGAGTCCGAAGTGACCGAGATCTGAGCAAATATAGCACCTGGTGTTGGGGGAGATGGGGCAAGAGGAAGTGACCAGGACTTGAGAGGCAGAGGAAGTGATCCATTGTCCATCTGCAATCTGAATTCGGATGACATCATTGTCTTCTGTAGCAGGAGAGATGGGGCGAGAGGATATGTGAAGAGCTAAGGGGATAGGGGAAGGGGAGATGGTGGCAGACTGGCCTGTTCCAATCTGCTCCAGATATCATTGTTGTTTCTCGCAGGAGAGGGTGCCCCAGATGTGTAGGAAGGTGGGGTAGAGGGTAGTGCTTGGGAGCTCCTCCAAGTATTGGTGGAAGGAGTTGGTGACAAGGAGCTCGAGGACTGGGCCTGGCAGAAGGGAGAGGGTAGTACATAGAGGTGCTCCAAGTGATTCAGGTAGATTGACAGGGCAGGCTCTGAACAATTGGAGTTGGGCGATCGAGATATGGTGGAGAAGTTGGACAAGGGCCTGGCACTCAGTGTCGTGTTCATAAGATGGGAGTCTCTCGATTTTGCTAAGGATGGTGGGGGAGGCAATGGCAATGGTAAAGAGGGTGTGTACTCGAGAGGTGGCAAGGAATCTAGTGTAGATGGGATGGGTTTTAGGGGGAGGTGGGTGGGCAGGTGAGTAGAGTGAGGTGGGGATAGGATATGGCATGGGAGAGAAGGGAGTTGGATCGCTTGTTGACTCCTGCGTCAAGCAAGGTGGTCAATGTATAGGAGGAGGCTAAGGTTGGCGAGGAAGAAAAGGATGCAAAGGGTGAGAGCAATACCAAACCAGACAAAAGGGACGTCTCCAAGCTGCATACACAGGGGGGTACTCACTAAGAGACGCCTCATCCTGTGGTGCTAGTAGTGGATGGGGCAACTGGGCTCTTTGCAGAAGCAAGAGTGAGTTCTGGCGTGGTCAAGGGGGAGGTTGTGGCGACGAAGGAAGTCAAGCTGATACGTGGTGAGTCCCAGGAGCCAGGGAATATCAGCAGGTCTGATGGGGGAAGAGATGTCATCGTGCTGGGGAATGAAGGGCATGTCGTTGTTCTTAAGTTCCGGAGCTGGTGGGCCTTTTTGTACGCCGTGAGAATATCCAATGCATGTTGGAGATTGGACTCTGGTTCCCAGGTATTTTCTGATGACAGGTATCCTTTCCATGCAGTCAGGAACCTCCAGCACCCCACAGAACCCTGATGTGAAACAATCTGTTCCACCTCATACTCTTCTTCAGAGGCAATCAGGTCGGGTGGTGGTTTCAAGAAGTTGGGACCATGTGTTTTGGTTTCCTTGTATGGGGATAACAGTGAGGTGTGGAAAACATCATGGATCTTCCATGTGGATGGAAGTCTGAGTCAGTAGGAAAGTGGTCCTAATACCTGTGAGATTTCAAATGGGCCCTGTCTCTTGGGTGCAAGTTTCCTGGAGGGGTAGTTGAGGCGAAGGTGGGTGGCTTCTAGCCACACCTTTTGTCTGACTTTCCATGGGATGAAGTGCCAGAAGTTTCGCTCCTTCATGATCCGATGAGCTGTTTCATGAGCTGCTAATGCCTCCTTTCATGCTTCTTCCAATGCCAATAGTTGGGTTTCCAAGGCAGGGATGAAGGTTTTTCCCAGAGGGGGGTATGCTTGCAGTTCATATCTGTAGAGAAGGGAGAAGGGTGAAACTTTGGTTGAGCTGTGTGGGACTGAATTGTGATGAAACTCAGCTGTGGGGAGGAAGTCTGTCCATTTCCGAGGGTTATTGGTGCAGAAGATGTGAAGGTACATTTCGACTTCTTGGTTGGCACGTTCAGTTTGTCCATCCATTTGCAGGTGGTATGCAGTGGATGGTTTGACATCATAGTGAAGGAGACAGGCAAGTTCTCTGGCGAAGGCTGATGCGAATTGTGGGCCTCAATCAGAGACCAGTGAGTCATGAAGTCCAAACCATTTAAAGACGTGTGAGATAAAAAGTCAGGCAACACCCGCAGCATCTATTGTTTTGGAGCAAGGTATGAGAATTACCCCCTTCATAAGGCCATGGTTGACCACAACCATTAATGAATCATGTCCGTTGAAGGGGGGAAGATCAGTAACGAGATCAACAGAGAGTTGTTTGAAGGGAAGGTTGCAGGATGAGGCAATGGGCATTAGTGGGGGATGAGTGGGATGGTGGTTGACTTTGTTTTGCTGACAAGTTGCACAGCCAGATATGAACACATTGACAAAGGAAGAGAGGCCTGGCCATCAAAAGTCACGTTCCAGTAGTGCTTTAGTGTGAAAGCATCCAGCATGGCCAGTGGTGGGGGATTTGTGTATAGATCGTAGGATGGCCTGTTGTTTATGTGGAGGGATGTACATTCGATTCCTAAAGTAAAGGTGTCCATCGGTCATGTGCCATTCATCTTTGGAGGAGCAGGGAAACAGGGGTGATCCCTGTTGGAGGTTCTCAAGGGCTCGTAGGACTAGGGGATCTGACTGGGAGGAGGATCTAATTTTTCTGGCCAGAGCAAGGTCCAACACATTGATGACTACCAGTTCAGGACAGATGGATGCGTCAATATTGTCCTGGGTGGTGTTGACATGGTCATGTCGAGAGAGTGCATTGGCTGGGCCCATCTGTGTTCCAGGGGCAATCTGCCATTGCAAATCAAAGTCCTGTAGGAACAGGGACCATCTGGCCTGTTGTCTGGATAGTTTCCATGGATCCTTGACATAAGAGAGATTTTTGTGGTCGGTGATGATGGTGACGGGATGAAGGGTCCCTTGTAGATATTGTTGCCATTCTTCCAGGGCCAGGATGACTGCTAGAAGTTCCCTATCATAGATGTCGTAGTTTTGTTGGGTGGAAGTGAATGTAGTCAAGTAGTAAGCACAAGGGTGGAGGTCAGAGTTCTCGTCAGATTGCATGAGTACTGCCCCAGCAGCTAACAAGGAGGCATCTGTCATGATGGTAAAGGGATGAGTGACATCAGGAATTCATAGGACAGGAGCAGAGGAAAAGATCTTTTTGAGTCATTCAAAGGTGCTTTGTTGCAACCGCATCCAGTTCCAGGATTCCCCCTTCCAGGTGAGTTGGTTCAGGGGGGCAACGATGTTGGAGAAGTCTGGGATGAATTTCCTGTAGAAGTTGGCGAAATCCATGAACGATCTGACTCCCTTGACAGAAGTGGGGGTTTCCATTTTTCGATGGCTTCAAGTTTCTTTCCATCCATCTCGATTCTGCCTTGTCCAATGATCATTCCCAGGAACTCCATACAAGGGGCATCAAAGGTGCATTTAGAGAGTTTGATTGACAGCCTGTGTTCCCTGAGTCTCTGAAGTACCCATCTTGTTCGTTCATGGTGAAGGGTGATGTCATCCTCAGTGTGAATACCCAGATCATCCATGTAGACCTTTAACCATTTCTCCTGGATCATATCTGCGAAGATGTGATTCATGAACACTTGGAACGTAGGCAGGGCATTACAGAATCCGAAGAACATGACTGTTGGTTCGAATAGGCCTAAGGGGGTGATGAACGCAGCCTTCCACTGGTCCTCCTTTCAGATGTGAATGTTGTTATATCCCCATCGTATGTCAAACTTGGTGAATAGAGTGGAGGATTTCATGTCATCAATGAGTTCAGGGATGAGAGGGAGAGGATAGGTGTTTCAGACAGTATGGGAGTTCAGATAGTGATAGTCCTGACAGGGGCGAAGAGTTCCATCCTTCTTGGGCACAAAGAAGAAGGGGGACGCTTGAGGTGATTTCGAGGGTACTATTCTTCCCATCCGGAGATGTTCCTCGATGAACTCCTTACAGGTCTCCATTTCTGCTGGGTTCAGGGAGTACACTTTCACTATTTTGGGGGTAAAATCCAGGCGAAGTTCAATGGTATGGTCATAGGAGCGATGTAGGGGAAGTTGGTCATGTGTCTTCTCAGAGAATATGTCTGTGAAGTCTTGGCACCACTCAGGGATAAGGGGTTCTTTCATCTCAGTGGTCTGTGCAATCTGGGTGGAAATGGTGGTTCTCCCAACAACTTCTCCTTTTAGCCAGGTCTCTCGTTTGTTCAGTTGTTTAGAGATTTTGCAGTCTGCATCCAGTCCCAGCCATCGGAGAAGGTATTGTTGTGGGATGTGGTCCATCGATGAGGGGCATGAAGATCTGGGCATGGAGATGGTATTGGCACTCCAGTCGATTTTAGGATTCCATTTGCGCAGCCAGGGCATTCCTAGTATGACCTGTCATCATCCCAGACTTAGGACCATCAGGTCCATGGTTTCTTTTGACTGGGGGAACAGGATGTTAGTGTATGCTTTCCAGCAGATTGTCCCTTTGGCATTGGTTGTTCCATCCACATTGTAGGCAAGGATAGGTTTTGGAAGACACTTCAGGGGGAAGTTTGCCTTGGTTAAGAGACTGATGTCGATGAAATTTCCAGTGGCTCCATAGTCAATGATCGCTGTGGTTTCGACGATTTGTGTTCCAGTAGCTAGTTTGATGGGGAGACGAATAGTTCATTCATTGGGCAAAGCTACTAGTACATGGGCTAGGTCATGGGAAGGAGACATCAAGGTGCCTTCCTGTTTCAAAAATCCTCTTCAAAGGAGAGGGTGTCAAAGGTGATAGCAACTGCTATGTCCTCTCTTGGCTCCTCATAGCAGAGCTTCAAGGTTCAAAGGATTTCCTCTTCACTTCTTCCCTGGGTTTTCAAGGTCTGGACATAAGCATCCATGGGAGTGACAGGAATGATGGTGGTGGTGGTGGGGGTAGAGGTATCAGTGGAGCGAACTTGTTGGGAGCGATGGTTGGATGGTTGAGGTTGGTTCTGGGAGGATCCCCTATAGGTGTTGCAGTGATCTGCATTGTGTCCCTTCTTGCGACATTTGAAACAAAGACCTTCTCAAATGCATCAAGCACATTCCGGGGGGGTGAGCTTTTTGAGACGTACGAAATCCACATCCATGGCATCCGGATCTCGGGCAAAATATGAGGAAGATGAGAATGAGTGACCAGGGTCATGTCCTCCTTGAAGGGCAAGGATGTGCATCTTCTGGGTGTGGAAATCTTGGGCCTTGTCAATCCATTCCTGGATTTTAGTGGGGGGTGTCGACATGGAAAGGATCATGGTGGAGATTTGGGGATCTAATCCTGTGGCGAAGCGTGCTATAGTTTCTTTGGTATCACCCATCTGGGCTTTGGCAGCGAGGGTTTGGAATCTTGTGATGTAGGTTTGAAAGCCATCGGTAATGACTTTCTTGCCATCCTCTGTTTTCACCTCCTCCTTTCATTGTTTCAGCTTATACAGATCATTTCTGGATGTCTCAGCCAAGTTGTAGGGGTAGAGGGTTGATGCGAAGTTCTCAGTTAGTTTGTCAAGGGTCTTTTCTGTGGCAGGGACAGCCGCGGTAGCCATCTTGTCATACCACATTTCAGTGAACTGAAGTCCTCGTCCCTTGCTCATCTTGTTGAGGGTGGTCATGATCTTTTCATCATCACTAGTGTAGATGGAGGAGTTGATGGTGAAGTAGGCTTTCATTGCTTTCATCCATCGGATAGCATCCTCTGAATCTCCTGAAAAGTCAGTGGGGAGTGCCGCTTTTAGTTCAGTGGTTCTGGTGGTAGTAGACATCGGGTTGGCAGGGGGAACTGGGGGGTTGACTGGGGCTGGGGGTGGTGGAGGGAGGGGAGGTAATACTGCTGGGTTCGCAGGGGCAGAGGGAGCAGTGGGGCCAGGGGGAGCAGGTGGTGCCGATGGGGCAGGGGCAGGGGGAGCAACTGGGGTGTTCCAGAATGTGGGGAGATTTGCCAGGGTACTAGATGAGCTAGTCAAGGGTACTGGGAATGCTGCAGGGAAGCGTTTCCTAGATGATGGTTGAAGTGCTGGATTGAAGAAGGGTTTTCCTGCTGTTACTTGTTTTCCAGGGAATGGGGGCGTTGGTAGTTCAGGGGATAGACTGAGTTCAACAGGAGAGTCTCTGGGGGTTAGTCGCTAGGTCTAGGGGGTTCTGGGTGTCCTGGGGTGTTCTGGTCTCTTCCGGATCTTTGGGAGCTTGAAAAATTCCCTTGGGGCGTCAAGAAAAAATCTTGGGTGGGCTGGGGTGGTCCTACTCCTAAATAGGAGGGACAGAAGGATAATTCTTGTTCTTTTGTTACACAAGTCGACAGACTTGCGTCAAGGTCAAAGGTTTACTTACTCTGAGGGAGGTACTCACAAAGAGACACTGTGTCCTTAAAGAAGTTTCAAGGTGAAGGGAACTAGGTCACAACTTAGACGAGCTGTGGGTCGCAAGACCGATGCTGTAATTGCGTAGAACAAGAATGAAGAGAAAGTACAGGCTAGGTGGGTATTTAAGTACTACGGATTACATAAGAAGAATCCAGTAGAACTACATGGAAAGTGGGGGACACATGACTACTATAAGAGAAGTAGTCAGAGGAGTAGATAGTCCTGTTGATGAGACAAGGGGTCAAAGAGGAAGAAGTAGCGGAGAGGTAAAGGTATCAAAAGTAAGTAGGTAATTGGTCTTGTCCTTGTGATAAGGAAAGAGGTCAATGTAGACTTGTTGTATAGTGCGGATGAGAAAGAAAGTGTGACAAAGAAAGATGATTGTAACACCCACACTTGACGGATCATCAGCCAGTTAGCTAGATACCTGGCTAACTGCTCTCCACTTTCAACCCAAACAATTTGTAATGGGTCAGGAAAGGGAAAGCCGTGGCAAAGGATGATGCCACCAGTATTGACACCACAATCCACCTTCTGAAGGGCAGTTGCCCACACATCAATGACTGGCATGAGATTGGGGCAGAGAGCAGGGTCTTCCCAAGCTGGAGGTGCCTGTTGTTACACAAGTCAATAGATTTGTATCAAGATTAAGAATTTACTTACTCTGAGGGAGGTACTCACGAAGAGACGCTGCGTCCTCAAAGAAGTCTCAAGGGAGAAAAGACTAGGTCACAACTTAGACGAGTTGCAGATCACAAGACTAACGCTGTAATTGCGTAGAACAAGAATGAGGAAAAGGTACAGGCTATGTGGGTATTTAAGTACTACTGCTTAGGTAAGAGGAAGCTAGTAGAACGTTGTAGAAAGTGGGGGACATGTGACTACTACGAGAGAAGTAATCAGAGAAGTGGATAGTCCTGTTGGCGAGATGACAAGTTAGAGAGGGAGGAGTATCGGAGAGGCAAAGACATTGAAGGTGAGTAAGTAATGAGTCTCGTTCTCATGATAGGGGAAAAGGTCAATGTAGACTTGTCGGACGATGCGAATGAGAAAGAAAGTATGAGCAAGAAAGATAATCGTAACATTACCCCCCTTGTATACTCAAGCTCCAGGCTCGAGATACCTAGATCTCCTATTCGTTGTCCACCAAGGTATTGAGGTCATCATCATCCGAGTAAGATCCTCCATAAGTAACGCGAGATTCTGGCTGGGTAAGCAGATTGATTGGACAGTTACTGACCACATGTCCCTGGGTATTGCATCTTCCGCAGATCCGAAGGTTGCAGACGTCGTCAGAGTGTCCCCATCAAAGGCAAAAACTACATTGGGTCTCCAAACAATGATGTGCTGCATGACCCAGTGCTGACTCCCTACAGGAAGGACAGGTGTATAGCGGGCAAGAGAGCCTGAAATGGCCAAGATCTGAGCAAATATAGCACTGGGTGTTGGGAGAGGTGGGGCGAGAGGAGGTGACCAAGACTCTAGAGGCGGAGGAGGTGATCCATTGTCCATCTGCAATCTGAATTCAGATGACATCGTTGTCTTCTATGGTGGGAGAGACGGGGCGAGAGGAGATGCAAAGAGCTAGAGGGATAGGGGGAGGAGAGACGGTGGTGGGCTGGCCTATCCTGATTTGTTCAAGGTACCATTGTTGTTCCTCGTGAAAGAGGGTACCCCAGACGTGTAGGAAGGCGGGGTAGAGGGTAATGCTTGGGAGCTCCTCCAGGTATTGGTGGAAGGAGTTGGTGACAAGGAGGTCGAGGACTGGACTGGGCAGGAAGGAGAGGGTAGTATGTAGAGGCGCTCCGAGTGACTCAGGTAGATCAACAGGGCAGGCTCTGAACAGTTGGAGCTGGGCGATCGAGATATGGTGGAGAAGTTGGACAAGGGCCTGGCACTCAGTATCATGTTTGTATGCAGGGAGTCTCTCGATTTTGCTAAGGATGGTGGGGGAGGCGATGGCAACCGTAAAGAGGGTGTGTACTCGAGAGGTGGCAAGGAATCTAGTGTCGATGGGGTGAGTTTCGGGGGGAGGTGGGTGGACCAGTGAGTAGAGTGAGGTGGGGATATGATATGGCATGGGAGAGAAGGGAGTTGGATTGGTCATTGATTCCTGCATTGAGCAAGGTGGTCAATATATAGAAGGAGGCTAAGATTGGCGAGGAAGAAAAGGACGCAAAGAGCGAGAGCAATACCAAACCAGATGAAAGGGACATCTCCAGGCTGCATACACAGGGGGGTACTCATGAAGAGATGCCTCGTCCTGTGGTGCTAGTAATGGATGGGGCAGCTGAGTTCCTTGCAGAAGCAAGAGTGTGTTCTGGCATGGTCAAGGGGGAGGTTGTGGCGACGAAGGAAGTCAAGTTGGTAGACGGTGAGTCCCAGTAACCAGGGGATGTCACAGGGTCTGATGGGGGAAGAGATGTTGTCGTGTTGAGGGGTGAAGGGCATGTTGTCGTCTTTAAACTTCAGAGTCAGTGGGCCCTTTGGTATGTCGTGAGAATGTCCAGTGCATGTCGGAGGTTAGATTCGGGTTCCCAGGTGTTTTCCGACAATGGATATCCTTTCCATGCGGTTAGGAATCTCCGTCGTCCCGCAGAACCTCAATGTGAAATGATTTGTTCAACCTCATACTCTTCTTTGGAAGCAATCAGGTTGGGCGGTGGTTTCAAGAAGTTGGGACCATGTGCTTTGGTTTCCCTGTATGGGGATAGTAGTGAGGCGTGGAAAACATCATGAACCTTCCATGTGGAGGGAAGTCTGAGTCGGTAGGAAAGTGGTCCCAGTACCTGAGAGATCTCAAATGGACCTTGTCTCTTGGGTGCGAGTTTCCTGGAGGGGTAGTTGGTACGAAGGTGGGTGGCTTCCAGCCATACCTTTTGTCCAACCTTCCATGGGGTGAAGTGTCGGAAGTTCCACTCCTTCATGATCTGACGAGCTGTTTCATGTGCTGCTAGTGCTTCCTTCCGTGCTTCTTCCAATGCCGATAGTCGGGTTTCCAAGGCAGGGATGAAGGTTTTCCCCAAAGGGGGATATGCCCATGGTTCATATCCATAGAGAAGGAAGAAGGGTGAAACTTTTGTTGAGCTGTGTGGGACTGAATTGTGATGAAACTCAGCTGTGGGAAGGAAGTCTGACCATTTCCAAGGATTGTTGGTGCAGAAGATGTGAAGGTATGTCTCGACTTCTTGGTTGGTGCGTTCAGTTTGTCCATCTGTCTGTGGATGGTATGCAGTGGATAGCTTGACGTCGTAATGGAGAAGTCGGGCAAGTTCTCTAGCGAAGGCTGATGCGAATTGAGGGCCTCGATCTGAGATCAGGGAGTCATGGAGTCCAAATCGTTTGAAAATGTGAGAGACAAAAAGTCGGGCAACACCAGCAGCATCAATTGTTTTAGAGCAAGGTATGAGAATTACCCCCTTTGTAAGGCCGTGGTCGACCACGACCATCAATGAGTTGTGTCCATTGGAGGGGGGAAGATCTGTGACGAGATCGACAGAGAGTTGTTTGAAAGGGAGGTCACATGATGAGGAGATAGGCATTAGTGAGGGGCGAGTGGGATGGTGGTTGACTTTGTTTTGTTGGCAGGTCACACAGCCGGTTATGAATGCGTTGACAAAGGAGAGACCTGGCCACCAGAAGTCACATTCCAATAGTGCCTTGGTGCGGAAGCGTCCTGCATGGCCTGTGGTCGGTGACTCATGCATGGCTTTTAGAATGGCCTGTCGCTCATGTGGGGGAATGTACATTCGATTTTTGAAGTAAAGGTGTCCGTCAGTCATGTGCCA